>VZQC01000181.1:0-11770 GCA_009823505.1 Rhizomys pruinosus | reverse complement strand
TCAAGGCCAGCCTGTATATATAGCAAGTTCTAGGCCAAGTAGGGCTACATAGTGAGAGCTTGTCTCCAAACAGACAAAACCCCAAAACCTGTTACTCTTTGCACTATTTTAGTTTATTACATACTTAGCATACTTCATTAAAGTACAATAGCATACTATGTCTCAAACAAAATGATTGCTTTTAACGGTCTCATACTTTGGACCAGAAGCATTTCAGATTTCAGAATTTGGAATATTTGCACATGAGAAATCTTGGAGACAGGACCCAAACTAAATGTGAAATTTCTTTTATTTTTTTTTTTTACTTTTTGAGACAGGGTCTCCCTTTAATCCCAGCTGGCCTGGAGCTTACTGTGTAGATCAGGCTGGCCTTGAACTCACAGAGATCCACCTGCCTCTGCCTCCCAAGTGCTGGGATTAAAGGGGTGCACCACCATGCCTGGCCTAAGATGGTTCTTAGCTGCCATATGGGTGCTAAAAATCGAACCTGGGTCCTCTGCAAGAGCAGTCAGTGCTCTTAACCACTGAGCCCTGAAGGCACTCTTATGAAATACTCTGAATAGACCTGGCTTTTGACTGTGATCTGTCACACCAAGTCAGGTGGGATATCTTCCATTTGTGTCATCATGCCAGCATTCAAAGCTGAGACTTTGTAGACTTTTGACGTTTTTGTCTTTTTGCTTTTGCCATTGGTTATTGGCCCAGGGTCTCGTATGCTCAGCATGTGCTCTACACTGAGCTACATGCCCAATCTAGTTTGGAGATTTTTGGGTTGAGAATGTTCAACCTGAGTAGAGAAGAGAAGCCAGTTGTACTTGAATCCTTTAAATACTATGTTCACTGCATATTACTGGTCTGTAACTCCTTTTGCAATCAGTCATATTTAATTATGTCTAGCTATTATATGAGACATATGTATTTACTTGTATTTTTATGTATTTTCTCTTTACACAGCTACTTCTGAGTGGAGGAGCAGACAATAAACTGTATTCCTACAGATATTCACCCACCACTTCCCATGTGGGGGCTTGAAAATGAACAATTTGATCAAAGAGACTTTCTTGTTGGGTTTTGTTTTGTTATGTTTTTGAAATAGTGTCTCACTATTATATCACATAATGAATGAATGAATGAATGAATGAATGAATGAGTGAGTGACTGAATGAAGCTGGTAGAGAAGACAGAGGATGGAGCTCAGAGTGGTAGAGTGCTTGCCTAGCATGCATAAAGCCCTGTGTTTTATCCCCAGCACTACACAAAAACTAGGCCTGGTACTGAATCCCTGTGCTAGCTCTTGGGAGGTTGGAAGCAGGAAGATCTCAAGTTCAAGGTCATCTTTGGCTCCATACCAAGGTCAAGGCCAGTGCAGGATACCTAAAGTATCTCAAAAAGAAAGAAAAAAATCAGTAGAAAATCATCACATATTGTTGATGCAGAGACAGAAAGCAGCCTTGTAAAGTTTGTGTGATGGTTCATCCTTTTTAATAGCCAATGTTTTACTGCCTTCTTTCTTGTTTATACAATACAATAAATTTGTGGCCTGTATTCTCTACTCTATACAGATTTTTTTCCCAGAATTTGAACAAATAAGTAATCTTCCTTTAGTCTGATAAATTTAGAGTCCCATTACCTTTTGTTTTTATTTTTTATCTAAATTTTGTTTTGAGAATTTAATATTTATTTTCATCATTTCTACCCCTTTCTCTCCCCAAATCTGTGTCTCCCCATCCCTCTCAAATTCATGACCTTACCATATGCAAACTCTTAAATTTTAATTGAATTTTTAAGATTATTTTTAAAGGTATTGGTTTAAATTAAAATTTGCTTTTGAAGTGTTTATTTCTTGGCTTGATAGTTATCAAAAACACCTAGAATAGACTAATAAAGATGTTGTAGGAACTGAGCATTGTAACCATACACTTGTAATCTGAGAATTTAGGAAGGAGGCACGAGGCTCAGGAGTTCGAGGTCATAATTTGCTTCATACCTAGTTCACTAGGGTCAGAGTAAGTTACAAGGAGGTCAGTAAGATGGCTCAGCAGGTGAAGGTACTGATGACCTGAGTTCGGTTCCCCAATCTGGAAGAACTGACTCCTGCAAATTGTCCTCTGACCTTGATACACATGCCATAAATGGGCACAACTCTCCCGGCAAATAATTAAAATTATAGGGAGAATTAATAATCTAACTTCCTATTAGATTATTAATCTAGGGCTGGAGAGATGGCGTAGCGTTAAGAGCGTCGACTGCTCTTACGGAGGAACCCGGGTTTGAATCCCAGCACCCACATGGTGGCCCGAGAACCATCGAAACTCCAAGTTCTAGGAGAACTCCAGTTCAGGGAATCCTAGACCCTCGTCTGACCTCCGCGGCATTGCACTACACAGGTGCACAGCTTGCGGACAGGACCGTACATTCATACACATACAGAAATAAATAAATTAAAAAAATTTCTTTTAAAGATTAGTAATCTAATCTGTAATCATTATTACAGATCAGTAATATTTATAAGAAAATAAGACTTTGTTAAGGTATTCAGAACATTTAAGAAGTATATATGGCCGGGCATGGTGGCACCGCCTTAACCTAGCACTTGGGAGTCAAGGCAGGCGGATTGGGTGAGTTCAAGGACGCCCTGGTCTACAGAGTGAGTTCCAGGAAGCTGGGGCACAGGAAGACCTGTCCTCGAAAAAGACGAAAAAAAAATTTTTTAATATTTTTATTTTGGGACTAGAGAGATGGCTTAAGAGTTAAAAAGATGTAGTAGGGGCTGGAGGAATGGCCTAGCGGTTAAGAGCGACGACCGCTCTTGCCGACGACCCGGGTTCAATCCCCAAAACCCACATAAAAAAAAAAAAAAACCGTCTGTAACTCCATTTCCCGGAGAACTCCAGTTCCAGGGGAAGATCCGCGAGCCCGTCTTCTGACCTCCGCGCAATCAGCACGACACGGGTGCGCAGACCTGCATCCAGACAATACAATCAATACACAATAAAATAAATAAATAAATAAAAAATTAAAAAAAAAAATTGTAGTAGAAATCAGGAGTGGTGGTGTACACCTTATCCCACACTCAGGAGCAGAGGCAGTCACATCTCTGTGAATTCAAGGCAGCTGAGACTAAGGGAGACCCTGTCTCAAAAGACAAAAAAAAAAAAAAAAAATGTATGGGTCCTTGCAGGACCCAAGTCAGTTCCTAGCACCCACAATGAATGGCTCACAACTTCGTGTAACTCCAGCTCCAAGGGATCCAATTCCTGTCCTGAGCAGTACCTGTTCCTATGCACGTGCCCCCACATAGACACACATACACATGTGCCAGCACACACATAATTCAAAATAATAAAAAAAAAAAAAAAAGTGTTGGCGCACGCCTTTAATCCTTTAATCCCAGCCTTGGAGGCAGAGGCAGGTGGATCTTTGTGATTCAAGGCTATCCTGGTCTACGGAGTGAGTTCCAAGACAGCTGAGGCTACAAGAGACCCTGTCCAAAAGCAAAAAAAAAAAAAATGGGCAAGCCGCCGGGCGTGGTGGGGGTGCATGCCTTTAATCCTAGCACTTGGAGGCAGAGGCAGGCGGTTCTTGTTCGTTCAAGGCCAGCCTGGTCGACAATGTGAGTTCCAGACGCTGGGGCTCAGGGAGACCCTGTCTTGAAAAGATTAAAAAAAAAAAAAAAGAAAATTGTGGCTGGAGAGATGGCCCTAGAGGTTAAGAGCACAACGCTGTGCACGGAACCCGGGTTTGGATCCCACAACCCCATGCAGCTAGAGAACCATCTTTAACTCCAGTTTTCCAGAGGGAATTATGCACTGGCCTCTTCATGACCCAGCGGGAATTGCACGGCACGGTGCACAAACCTATAAAGCAGACAGGACATGCATACACATCAAAATAATAAAAAAAAAAAAAAAAAAAAAAATCTTTGAAAAATGTAGATGTTACTAAGCACTTACGGCTCTTGTGCATGCCTTTAATCCCAGTACTCAGGAGTCAGAGGCAGGCAGGATGAATCTCTGTGAGTTTAAGGCCAGCCTGGTCGAAGAGTGAGCTCCAGGAATAGCTGAGGCTATAGAGAGACCCCTGTCCCAAAAAGACGCAATAATATATATTATATATATATATATATATATAAGATATATATATATTATATAATTTTTTTTTCCTTCTTTGTATGTGGGCTGGCGAGATGGCCTAGAGGTTAAGAGCGCAGCCGCTCTTGCAGAGGACCCGGGTTCGATCCCCAGCACCCACAGGCGGCCGAGAAACCATCCGAAAACTCCAATTCCCAGGAGAACGCCAGTTCCAGGGGAACTGACACCCTCTCCTGGCCTCCGCGGCATTGCAGCGACACAAGGCAGCAAACCTACATGCAACAGTAAGTCATACACAACAGAAAAAAATTAATAAAAAAAATAAAATATATATAAGTGTATGTATATATATGAAAGAAACCTTGCTGTGATAATACTTGGTTTTACCCTTTTTTTTGGTATTTTTGAGACAGGTTTCCCTTTTAGTACCAGGTGGCCTGAGCCGCTCTGTAGACCAGGCCTGGCCCTGGAACCCACAAGAATCCACCTACTTCTAGCCTCCTGAGTGCGGGATTAAAGGCACTGGGCACCATGCCCGGCTTGTGATAATACTTGGAACGACCAAGTTAGAATCAAGGTAATTTTTTTTAAAGTTGACATAGAAGTAGGTATTCTTCTGAAATAGAAATCCATTTGGAACTGTTGTCAACTATATATAATCGTATATCTGAGGCCGGGCGTGGTGTCGCACGCCTTTACTCCATAGCCCTTGGGAGGCAGAGGCAGGCGGATCTTTTGTGAGTTGAAAGCCAAGCCTGTCTACAGAGTGAATGACAGGACAGCTGGGGCTACCGGGAGACCCGGTCTCAAAAAGACCAAAGAAAAAAGAAAAAAAAAAAAAGTATATCAGAGTGTTTTCTGAGAGAAAGAAGGACTGAATGTTTAAACTGAGGTGCACATAGTTACATAATTAACCCAATTAAACAAATATCTTTAGATATCTAAAATTTAGAAATTTTAGATAATGGCATTGAAATCTGGTCACAGATGGTAAAATTATTTTAATGTATTCTAATTTTGAGAAATCAGCTTATATAAAGCAAATATAAGGAAAAATATTATGTATATAATGTTACCAAAGCTCTGCTATTAAGGGAAAAAAATGATATTTTAAGGCCACATGCAAGGCATATTGACTATCATTAATTGCCACGCCGTCCCCAGTGGACTCTGCGTGACTCGCTCACCAGATGGAGCCGCAGGCTTCAAGGAAGTTAGCCTCCTGGGGCGGAGTGTGCTCCTAGCCCTTTTTTAGGTCCTGGTTGTACTTTGCTGATTATTATCATGTGCTCTGGTATCGCAGCCCTGGGACACAGTCTCTCTAAGTCCTTTGCAGTTCCAGGAAATCCGAATCATAAATTGGACATGGATGAGTTTTCAGGGAAGGTGCCTCCCACAAACTTTCCGCCTGTCCTCCAAGCTTTGATTAAAGTATCAGAAAAATCCTACAAAAATATAAACCCATGGGACCAAATGCAACAGCAGCAAATTATTTGTACTTATAATCCAAAAATAGGGTTTAGAGGTTTTTTGTTTTTTCAGTCAGTCGAACAGGGTCTCCCTGTAGCCCCAGCTGGCCTGGAACTCGCTCTGTAGACTCCGGCTGGCCTTGAACTCACAAAGTCCACCTGCCTCTGCCCCTGAGTGCGCCACCACACCTGGCTTGTTTTTTTTTTTTTTTTAGGAAGTTTTCTTAATTAGCTAATAAAAACGGTCCCCCCGGGAAAATTCAGCCCCACCATCTGCACTCGAGACGGGCAGCTTTCATTATAGTAAATAGACTTTAGATGCCCCTAAATTACAGGGAACTAACAAACTGACACCATCTATTTCTACACACACTTTAGAATATTGGTTAAGATGGTATTATAAAGACCACGATGTATGGCAAAAAGGAAACAGTTAACCGTCCAGGAGCAACTCTAGTTGAAACAGGTCTGGTTTCCATAGCTACTCCCTCCCACCTTGAGTTATTAGTTTCCAGAGCTACGTAACTTCAGGGTGAACTTTCCTAGCCCTGTAGGAGTGCTTCTCACCCACTACCGAGCCCATTACTCTCCAAGGGGCGCCAAGGTGTTTTAAACACAATCATTGTTCAAACAAAGGATGAAATGTTAGGACCAGAATTAAAAAAGTTATCAAAAGAAAGAACTAGTATAAGTTAAAAAGAAACCGTACTCATATCTAAAGGTTATCAAAAGACAAAAAGCTAGCCAAGAAAGTACGTTGCAAAACTTGGTAACCACAGTCTCGCATCAGGGCACAAAAGCAACATAAATCGTTGATTTCCTATGAAAGTTTCTATCATTTCAAAATGAATTTGATTTCAAGAGTTCTGGGTATAAATTCGAATCACATGAAGAACAACGTGATCCTCTTGCCAGCTTTTTCATAAACTAATGCTTATGAAAAAATAAAGTGCACTCAGACTCAAGCCTTTTGGTGTCTGTGTGTCACTTCACGTGGAATCCCTGCCCACCTACTCTTCTCCCTGTTCCCTTGGGACTGATTGCTCCCGGCTCCACTGGTCTGTCGCAATTAATGTTATCATTAAGTGCCAAACAACACAATGTTAATCTTTTGTTATGCAAAGCAAATATATCATTAATGTAAACTATTGGAGTTTGGTTTTTGGTTTTTTTGGTTTGTTTTTTTTTTTTTTTTTTTTTTTTTTTTTTTTTTTTTTTTTTTTTTTTTTTTTTTTTTTTTTTTTTTTTTTTTTTTTTTTTTTTTTTTTTTTTTAAGGGATTCACAATATAACGGTGCAGTTGTTTTCAGATCATGTTGACGTTTCTCAGTTTGCCAGACAATTAGGTAACTGGTGCTGGCTCCACAAATGAGGATACCATTCATCATTTGTTTTCGGAGCTGTGTTACTTCACGCAGCATGATATCCTCTAGCTCCAACCATTTACCTGCAAGTTCATGATGTCATATTTACCACTGCATAGAACTCACGCCTTTAATCCTAGCAATTGTTTTTTTTTTTTTTTTTTTTTTTTATTGGAGGCAGACGCAGGCGGATCTTTTGTGAGTTCAAGGCCAGCCTGGTCTAACAGAATGAGTTCCAGACCAAAAAAAAAAAAAAAAGAACTCCATTGGTGTAGATGACCACATTTGCTCTATCCACTTGCTTTGAGGGGTCACTTAGTTGGGTTCCGCTCCCGGCTTTGTGAAGAGAACTGCAGATAAACATGGCTGTGGATGTTCCTGCAGTAAGATGAGTCTTATATACCCAGAAGTGGGTGTATTAGTCAGGGGTCTCTGAAGAAACAGAATCACCAGGACGAATATATAGCTATATACAATTTATTGATTTGCTCACGTGACAGCGCTCTAGAGTCCAACAATAGCTGCACTGCCCTGGAGAGGCTGAGAATCCAGGAACTGCCAGTCCACTAGGCTGGATGTCTCAGTATCCCAATCTGGTGCTGAAGGCCATGATGATTCCAGGAGATCTGCCGTCTCAAGATACATGCTGGGATCCGTAGGTTGGATCCCAGCAGCAAGACAAAACTCGCCAGTGAGAGGCAAGCCGCAGGAGAAAAGTGACCAGCTCCTTCTGCTGTGGACTTTTATACTGCCTGTACGCAGAGGGTAATGCCCATATTTGGGGTGGTCCATCCGGATTGAGGTAGTCCAATCCGAAGATCCTTTTTCTCTATTTGTTCCTTAGTTCCCAGTCAAGTTGACACCCAGTGTCCCGCGCAGCAGTCTCGCCGGCAAGAACTTCACGAGGACAACAGGATTCTTCTGCAGCAGGATTTATTGTGCACAGCTCTTTTAGGAGAAGGACCCCGAAATGGGGATGAGGCACTGCTTATATAGCATTCTAGAGGGTTCGGGTATGCTCTGGATTGGTGCACCGTCCGATGTCTCATTTGCATGTCCAATGTATGGGCTCGTAGCGCAACAGGGGCCAATGCATCATTTGCTATTAAAAGCGCGAGCTCAGAGAGCAGTAGTCATGCACATCGGCAAGGCAATAAGCGGAAGTCAGTGATCATGCTAATTAGTGCTCCAGATTGAAGCTCTCCCATTGGCTGGGAAAGGAACTGGGTAGTTAGGCGACAAAATGGCGATCATAAGACATGGCCAGGGTCCAAGGCGACATTTTGGCCAACGCCCGCTCCGCATCTCCTCCTTTCTTATAATATATGGCAGAGAGAATGCCTGCCTTAGGTAGCCCCTTCAGAGGTATTCCTTACCCGTCATGGGGTCAGACAAACAGCGTAGGTTTGTTCCCTGTCTTATGTTGGTAATACATGCAGTGGGTCTTACCCGTCTTTGACTACTTCTCTACCATGCCAAGCTAAATGTTGGGAGAGGAGCCTTCTTCCAAGGCTGCAAGGCCTGTGCAATGACTACTTTATCCCGCTGATTTTGGGCACGGAGCCTACACATGATCCAGAGCATAATTATAATCCCTCCACATAGAAGTAGGCCAAACCCTGCCACCCCTGCCCATCTTTGAAGTGTGAGATGGCAGCAGCAATCAAGGAGGCCAGTCCTTCAGCAAGGGAGGCCTCCACTCTAGTCGAGTTTACGGTGACAATAGCCATGTGAAGTTGGTTTATCAAGCTGTCAAATTCTCCTGTCCAAATACCTAAAAGATAACTGGACAATTGTTTAGACAAATTTGCTGCCCTTGTGAAGTTTTTATATTGGATGCTGGTTACACATAAGCCAGGATATTTCCACTCACAGCCAAGTTGGGCCAGCTGCCACAGTACATCCACTTGTTTTGTCCTTTGATTTATTATCATAAGTCCACCTTTTAACTGGGCATTAATTGCGCGGAGGTCATGTAGAAGCCTCCATTTACCTGATCTCTTTTTTATAACGAAAGCAGGGGTATTCCAGGGAGAATTGGAGGGCTCCAGGTGCTTAAGTTCCAGTTGTTTCTTTACCAACTGATGAGCTGCTGCAAGATTTTCAGAGGATAAAGGCCACTGAGGAACCCATATCGCCTCCTCTGTGGGCCAAGGTATGGGTATTAAGCCCTCAACAACCTCTAGGAAAAACCCAGACCATGTTTATCTAATTTTGGTTCGGTGGGCACAGGCTCAGTTATGCCTTGTTTGAATTTGCCCAGGCCTTTCCAGGGACATATCCCATTTTTATCATCATGTTATGAGCTGGAGAAGAGTATTCATTTATAAGTTTTAGACCTAATTGTTTCCCATGACATCCCTTCCCCAGATATTAATGGGTAGGGGAAGGACATGGGGGTAAATTCCCCTTGTTGTGCTTCCGGTGCCTTCCACTTCAATGCCCTAGAACTGATGGAGGGTGAGGATTCGTACCCTAAGCCCTGCAAAGAATGTGCGGATTGGGTCACAGGCCAAGCTGTTGGCCACCATTGTGTAGCTATTATACTTTTGTCAGCTCTTGTATCTAGGAGACCCTCAAACCTTTTTCCTTCAATTAGTAATTGTATTGTAGGTCGGGTGTCAAGGCTGGCTATTAAATAAGCCGAGTCATTACCGGTCGAACCAAATCCACTATTCCCCCTATCCATTGAATGAGATGGAAATAATTTATGGCAGCTGGGGAGAATGAGGAGCTGAGCAAATACGGTCTCCAGGAGAAACTGAAAAGAGTCCCCTGGGGGATGAACACATTATTTTAAGCTCTTCTGTATAGTCTTGGTCAATAACCCGGGGTGAACTATGAGGCCTTTGAGAGTCATAGAGGGGCGACCTAATAGCAGGCCCACAGTGTTTTCTGGTAGTGGGCCATGAAAGTCAGAGGGGACAGGGTATATTCCAATCTGTGGGGTTAGGACTATTTTGGAGGTGGAACGGAGGTCCAGTCCTGCCGAGCCTGAGGTGGCTCTTCGTGTGTGTTCACACGAGAGTGCGTCCAATGTATGCGAGTGTGGGTGTCTCCATATGTTCGAGGGCCCTGAAGACGAGGGCCCTGCATCTCGTTTTTTGAATCCTCTAGAGGGCGTCCTTTGATATCTTTTACCAAGTGGCATTCATTTGCCCAGTGTTTTCCTTTTTTGCATCTAGGACAAAGCCCAGGTACTCTTATGTTGCCCTGGGCGGTACACTCCTTTTTTATATGACCTGGGTTTCCACATTGGAAACAAACAGGCGACTTGATAGGTCTAGCTTGTCTCTGTCCTTGTAATATGGCTGCTGTCAGCCCAGCATTGGTGAGGGTTCCTCCTATTTCTCTGCATGCCCTCAATCATGATTGTAGGCCTTTTGTTTTATGGGGTATGATAACCGCCCTAAATTCTTTAGTGCATTGTTCAAAAATGAGTTGCCCTATAAGGGGCATTGCCTGTTCCTGGTCCCCAAAAATCCTTCCCGCAGCTTCCAGTAGTCTAGCAACGAAGTCAGAAAAGGGTTCACTCGGGCCTTGAATTATTTTTGCTAAATTGCCCGAGACTTCTCCCTTATTTGTTAATGCTTTCCAGTCTCGCAAAGCTGCAGTTGATATTTGGCTATAGACAGCAAGCGGGAAGCCAGTCTGATCAGCAGCACGTTCCCCCTGACCAGTAAGCATATCAAAAGTCCATCAGACCGCCTCGCCTCCAGCTGTACCGTTAGAGCGGGCTTGTGCTGGCAGGCATCGTGCCTAGTGTCCTTCCCTTCTAGATATTGGCCCATAGTGAGGAGGGAAGCCTTTGCTACATACTGCCAGTCCGCAGGTGTCATAGCAATACTGACTAGTCGCTCTACTTGAGACACAATGAAATTAGCATTAACTCCATAGGCGCGGACTGACTCTTCTAATTCTTTAACTTGCTTGTGTTCTACAGGCTGATGACCGCGCTCGCCATCAGCATTTTCTATAACTGGGAACACTTGCCTGATGGCATGTCATACCTCTGGTGAACAGAAGGAGGGAGAGCATTTCCCAGGCGCATAAGGCGGTGGAGCTGAAGGCAAGGGAGCGGGAGAGCTATGGGACCTGTTTTCTTTCAGTTTTAACCTTTTCTTTCGCCAGGCGTGGCGAAAGTGTTCAGTTTTGTACCGGGCTGCTTCCTCCTCTAATTCTTCCTTGCCCACCGCAGATGGTGGTAATTCCTCATTAGAATCTGAATCACTTAATGTCAGGGCTTGTAGTTCTCTAAATGGGTATAAGGTAACTTTATTAATAATCTCGCTAGCATCCTCCTTTTTCTTTGAATGAGCATCTAACCTTTCACTCCATTCTGTTTCTAACATGCTTTCCTGAAGGTCTGCAAGGGTTTGTTGTCCTTCCCTAATTTATTCTTTACAGTTTTGATCGTCCCAGCAAGAGAGAGTAAACAATGGTAAAAGGACAATTTCAACAGCCAATAAAAAATAGAGCAAGCTTCCAAGCCCTCTAGATCATCAGAGAAAAGCATATCTCTCAGAACTAACTTTAAAATTAATACCTGAGCGCAGTTCTGAATCCACTTCTGAAGTCGAAGTGTCCTCTCGGTGCCAGCGATGTCAGGTTCCCCAGCCCGGGCTTCGGCACCACTTGGCCCGCGCAGCAGTCTCGCCGGCAAAACTTCACGCGGACAACAGGATTCTTCTGCGCAAACTTTATTGTGCATAGCTCTTTTAGGAGAAGGACTCCGAAATGGGGAAGATGCACTGCTTATATAGCAGTCTAGGGGGTTCGTGTATGCTCTGGATTGGTGCACAGTCCGATGCCTCATTTGCATGTCCAATGCATGGGCTCGTAGCGCA
>VZQC01000180.1:108861-202743 GCA_009823505.1 Rhizomys pruinosus | reverse complement strand
CTTCCAAATATGCATCACTCCCTATTGCTTGGACAAAAGCTCAGGGGGCCATACACAAGAAACAACAATAACAAACCAACAACAGAAAGGACTGATTCAAAGAACTGACCAAACAGTGATGAACTTTTCTGCTCAAAACAGTCAGTTTCCTCATGGAGAATATTAAGAAAGACTGAGAAAGAGATAAACAGCATGTTTGGCAGAAATGCATGAGCTCTGGTGGGGTGGGAGGATGGGGGGGAGTAATGGGTCTAGATTTGATCAAAAAAAATAAATTTATGTGAAAAAAATAGCTGTTCTCTTAAGGTCAGGAGTTAAAGAACTCTTAGAACATATTTCAAGGTGTCTGATTTGGTAGATGCTTCAAGAAGTTGAAAGTCAGTTTCAGAGTGGGAAAAATCCAAGCATGTATATCCCTCTTGCAAAATCTGCCTTAATGTTGTCTGTCTAGGTTTACTTCTGTTTCTAAGAGTTTGGGGCCTTACCCCTCCGGATCGTGGGCAATTCATCGTAGAATGTACTCTGTTAGCATTACAAAATATCTTATTTTTCTATGTTTACTATTGATAGCTTCGAGAAATTAGGGGAGAAAGTGAATTTTTAAAAATAGGTTGTCGAGTAATTTTGTATGAAATTCACAAAGCTTCAATAAAAATTGGCTTAAAAATAAAAAAGATAATGCTTTGAAAATGTGCAGAATAACTCCCTACAATAACTATACATATATTTATATGTTGAAAAACTACCCATTGGTCTTCTAACTGCTTAGATATGGACACCTATTTTCCATCCTAATCTCACAACTGAGAAATGTTTATTGTCCATGGTCTTACCTCTTCCTTTGACCACTTTGTTTTCCACAACTGAATGTCATTTCCTCTTTTAAAATCTTTCCATTCTCCTCTGTAACAAGAATAAAATAAAGCCCTTATTTCCAAAGCACGCCACTGTGAAGGTGGGAAGCTACGGCTGTTCTCTTGTCACTTTCCCTGCCTCACTGAGGCAAGCTTCCCGAGTCCCTCCACCCTCTCCTGCCTTCTTACCTCCAATACGTCAGCACACAGCCTCTCAAACCTCAGGGATGCAGCAGTGTGAAACCACGCCTGACTGTAAATTTTCAGGTGATAGGAAAAACCACCCTGAGAAAACACTTTTGAAAAAAAAAAATGTGCCACAACTCATCCCCGGTTGAGTGTTGGCCCACGCATCCAACAATTAAACCTTATAAAAACTTCAAGTGGGTGTCAGTTGATCTCTCCACTGTGGGAATTTACAACAGTTTTTCCTAAAGGGAGAACACTGTCTCCAAAAAAAAAAAAAAAAAAAAAAAAAAAAAAAAAAAAAGGTTGCGCAGGGATCAAGCCTAGAAAATTAAAACTAGAATGATGTCCTAAAGGAAGCAAATCACTGGGGCTGGAGAGATTGGCTCAGCGTTAAAGAGCAATGATTGCTTTTGCAGAGGGACTGGGTGTTTCGATTTACCAGTGCCCAGAGGGCGGGCTAAGAAACTGTTATTTAGTTGGATTTCAATGGTGTGGTGGTGTGCATTGCCTTAATCCAGCCACTCAGGTAGGCCGAGGCAGGCATAGATCTTGGGCGGTCAAGGCTCAAGGGCCTGGTCCACAGGAGGAGCGCCAGGCCAGCTGGGACGAAAGGGAGACCCGGGACGCAAAAAAAATACCAAAAGAAAACAAAAAAATGGTTCTTAGAATTGAAATACCGTCTTACCACTACAAACCTCCAATTACAAAAAGTTAACGAGAAACTGTTACGGACCAGCAATATGTTACCACCATTCCATTTATAGAACAACATTTCAAAATCAATTTGATAAATTCTATAAATGGGTATTTATATTTCAATATTTACCGGATTTACCTGAGGCTTAAAGGCAGGACAGAAAGCAAAGATCTTAGAAAGGAAAAAATGACACACCTATCCTGTATTAATTTGACCTATATCTGTGATTTTTTTTTTAAAACTAAAAAAAAAAAAAAATTTTTCTTTTATTTTTTCTCATCATAAGGATGACCGGGACAATCTGTTGGTTACTTGTTCAAGTGGACTCAAAATTTCAGGGGGACGGATAAAAGAAAAAAATTAAGCGAAGGACATCTTAACAATAATGGAAACGGGAGCCAGCTTCACCCGACGCCGGGACCAGCTTTTAGCGTGAGCAGCTCAAGCTGTGCGGCTGGAATCGGGCCGGACGGGAGTCTGAAATGAAAGAGAGACCCAGGACAGCAACAGTTCCTTTCTCTAACACATTTCATTTAAGATCCAATATAACGGGGGCTGGACCAGGATTGGCTCAGCAGTTCGGCAGCACGATTCTGATCTTGCAAAGGACCCTTTTTCGATTTCCCAGCCAGCCACATGGCAGTTAAGCACCATCTGTAACTCCAGTTTCCAAGGGAATCCAGCCACTTCTGACCGCAGATGGCAGGGAACAGGGGGGCACCATTCCCTACATGCAACAGTACGTTCATACACATAAAAAAATGTATCGGACGCTAAGGACGCCGAATAACTCTGAAATAAGGCAGGCTTTTAATCCGGGGAATTGCTCTCCCAGGCAGATCCCTTGTCTCAAACTACTTCAGAAGCACATTCTTGACCATCCCTTCATTCTCCAGGAACTTCTTTGTGGATCTTTTCCTTTTGGGAGAATACTTTTGTCTTAGTGTTGAACAAGGATTTTGCTCAACTTAATTATGAGTGAAAAAATCTTATGTGTGGGACTCATAAACCGCAGGGAGCGGTCTGCTTTGTATAGAAGAAGGTGCGGCGTGGATAAGGAGGTCCAAGAAACAGGGACGCGATAGACGAATAGGAAAAGGACCGCTTCTTGCCAGAGGACCCGATTTCGATCCCCAGCATCCACACTGGCGGGCGGGGAGCGTTCTGAAACTCCAATTTTCAAGGTAGAAAAACTCCCAGTTCCAGGGAATCCGGACACCCTCTTCTGACTCCGGCAGGCATTTTGCCACGACATGCGTGCACAGACTTGCATGCAGAACAGTACATTCATACACCCATACAGAAATAAATAAAATTAATAAAAAAAGGAAAGGGCAGCAGCCATGCCAAAGTGGCTCACTGACTGGAATCTGTCCCGCGGGAGGCACGCTCTTGTGCATCCATATCATGAATCTGCAATGTATCATACACACACCGCATGGAATGTTCCTAAGTGTGCAGAATGCATGGCTTCCTGCTCCTGTTTCTACTACCTGGAAAGGCTCTTTTTAGAATAAGCGGGCGGTTGTGGGACATCAGGTTCCTGGGGAGACATTAACAAAACATATGCTTACCCAAGATAGGGATAATAAGGGACATAAAGTAAAAATTTTTACAGTCCAAATTTATCCTATTCCACTTCAAACCAATGTAGTTTCTGCTTGGGGCAACGTTAAAAGTATGGGTGAGGGGTTACTTACAGGAGTGTGGTGAGGAATTACTTAAAGGCAGATGGATGAAGGATTAGTTACAGGAGGACAGATGAGGGGTGACTTACAATACTATGGGTGATGGGTTACTTTCAGGAGGATGGGTGAGGGGTTACCAGATTATGGGTGAGGGACGATTTATAGAAGTATGAGTTCCTACCCTTAAAGGGAATGCTGCTGTCGTTTCCACATTTAGGAAGATATTGGCTATGTGTTTCCTGTATCCTGTCTTGATTCCATTGAGGAATGATCCTCCCAATCCAATTCCCTCCAGGACTTTTAACAAACCTGAAGGGATGCTGGATTTTGTTAAGGCTTTTTCTGCATCAATGAAGATGATGGTGTGGTTTTTGTCTTCAGTTCCATTTCTCTGCTTGCTGATATTTATTGATTTTCGTTACCTATGTTGAAACATCCCTGCATCTCTGGTACGAAACCACTTGGTCATTATGATGATATTCTTTTTTTTTTTTTTCTTTACATTTTTATTTTTTTCTGCATGTGTATCTGTGACACCCGTGTCGTGCACAATGCCGCGGGAGGTAAGAAGAGGGTGCTTGTCGTTCCCTGGAAACTGGAGTTCTACTGGAATTGGCAGTTTAGGGACGTTCTTGGACGCCATGTTTGGTGCTGGCGATAGAACCTGGGTCCTCTGCAAGAGACGTAGACGCCTCTTAACCGCTAGGGCCATCTCCCCAGCCCCGGGTGGATGATCTTCTTGATTGTGGGTCTGTATGCGATTTGCCAGTATCCTGTTTTAGAATTTGGCCTCTGTGTTCATTAGGAGATGGGTCTGTATTTCACCTTTTCGGTTGTATCCTTTGCCCTGGTTTTGGATTAGTGTACGGCCTGTCTTCATAGAAGGAATCTGGGAGAACTTCCCTCCGATTGTCTCCTTCTAATAAAATTGAGTAATCATGGTTGTAGGTCTTTTTTAAATAATATTTATTAGGCAATTCTGATGGGAAACCATTCCTGGGCTGGGCATTTTGGTTGGGAAACTAATTATTACATATCAATTCTTCATTACATATTGGTACATCCAGCTGTCATTCTCTTCTTTAGTTCAGCTTTGGTGTTTCCCGGATTTCAGCTATTCATCCATTTTCTTTCCAGTTTTCAAACCTTTGGTGGAGTATAGGTTTTTGAAAGATTCTGTATGATTCTCTGGATCTTTTCCTTGTCTGTTGGATATCTTTCCCTTTTCATCACGGGCTTGTATTCTTTGGAGTTGTTCTTCTTTCTTTTGGTTAACTCGGGTAGAGGTTTTGTCTACTTTGTTTATTCTTCAAAGAACCAATTTTTTGTATTCATTCCCCTTTATTTTTTTTTTGTATGAGTGAGGGGTGACTTACAGGAGCAGAGATAACTCAAAGGCAACTTCTTCACCAAAGCCCACCCCAGCATGGGTAAGAGTTCACTGAAGCTGACACCTGTGGGCACTGTGCAGCTGAAGGCAGCTCAAAAGTGTGGAGAGTGTCTTCCAAGCAGCTAGATTGGGCTGAGCCACTTGTAGGTAGCTTGGCTGGCCTGAGGTCTCTCAGGAGGACTTACTGTTTACGTAAGTTTATAAAGGGAGGGACCCTAGTGAATCTGGTCAGTTTCTTTTTTTATTATTATTGTCTTTTTCTTATTATAAATTTATGTTTATTTTTTAACAAACTTCGCACCCGTGGTCCCCCCTATTTTCCGCCCGCCTACAGAGGTCATGCATCGGGCAAAAACATGCTTTTCTTCCTTTCTCAGTCTTTCTCAAAATCTCCATGAGGAAGTTGACTGTTTTGAGCAGAAGTTCACTGTTTCAGTCAGTTGTTTTTTTTTTTTTTTTTTTTTTTTTTTTTTTTGTTGTTGTTGTGGTTTGGTTTGTGTGGTGTCAATATGCAGCACTCTCAAAATCTGCGGGGACCAAAGCGCCAACGGGCCATTTGCACCAGAGAGGACAACCACTAATAATTGGCACTAACATCCACAGATGAGCGGCATACCATCATGTTTGTTTTTCTGGGATGTGTTACTTCACTCAGCATGATGTACTCTAGCTCCCGCCTTATCCTGCAAAGCTCATGATGGTGTCGTGGTTACGTGCGGACCAGTAGAATCCTTTGGGGAGATTGGACCACAGTGGCTCGATCCACTCGTTAGTTGAGGGGGCATTTGGGTGATTCCAGCTCCTTGCTATTGTGAAGAAGAAGCTGAAATAAAACATGGCTGTTGCTGTATTCTCTGCGGTGGGGTGGCTTTTTTGGGTGCAGACTTGAGGAGTTATATGCCCAGCAGTGGTATGGCTTGGGTTGGGTGGCAAGTTCCTTCCAAGTTTGTAAAGGGTTCCTCAACATGTTTTTATAGGGGCTGCCAGTATGAGTTTACATTAACACCAGCAGTGGCTTAGTGTTCCCCTTTCCCAAACAGCCTCTCCAGCATTTGGTCTCTTTGTTTTCTTGATTTTTGCCAGTCTTATTGGAGTAAAGATGAATTATTAAGTGTTTTGATTTTGCATTTTCTAATGATTTAGTTATGTTGAACACTTCTTAAAGTTTTTCTCAGGCATCTCTAATTCCTTCACTTGTGAAGACTCTGTACAGTTCTTTGCTCATTCTCTTGAGTTGGGTCTCCACTTGTTTTCTTTTTTCTTTGTTTTTTGAAGTTAGTTTGTATATTCTGGAAATTCAATGCTTTGTCAGATGTTTCTTCGGTGATCGAATTTTTTCCTCCCATCTGTGCGATTTCTCTTCACTTCCTTGATGTTTCTTTTGCCTGATGTACAGCAGCTTTTGAGTTTCAATGAGGTCCATTTGTCAATTGTCAAACCTCAGTTATTGTGCAGCTGCTTTGTTCTGATTTAGGAAGTCTTTCCATATTGCCTTTTTAAAAAAAAATGTCTTGTAGTCTGCTGCCAACTTTTTCTTCTTATTTGCTTTCAGAGTTTGGGGTTTCACGGTTGAGGTTTCTTTGATCCATCTGGAGTGGACTTTTGTTACAGGGCGAGATGGTGGGGGGACATCTGGTCAGTTTCAGAGGATCCTAACGCTATTGAGGTGTATTTATTTCCTGAGGTTTAACAACCCAGATTCAGAAAGGATCTGCGTAATTTTAACATCCTTTGCCTCCCTCCAAGATGGAAGGTTTTATTGCTGAGGAAATTGTGAGCAACAGCAGCCTTCAAAGAGAGCTTAAGAATCATTAGCCAGGTTTAATTTCGTGTACAAGTTACTTATTCAAGAGTCCTCAGTGGCAAGCAGGATGCTGGCTACAAAGCACAGAGTATGACCAAAGCAGACAGCATCATGTAGGCTCTAACAGAGAAGATGTCCACTACCAATCATAAAGACGTGTCAATGCTATAAACTTGGAATCCATATTCAAGCTCCTGTGCAGACTGTCCTCATAGTTGCCTAAGACCCACAGCATTCCCATATTTCTACTTATCTCTTAATGGCTTGCAATACTCAGTACAATGCGAACACAGTAGTAGTGCCCTCTGTCTAGGGAACATTGAGCCAAAGTCCATTAAGACCCAATCAGACACATTTAATCTGCATACTTTGTCCCACATTTGGTGGGACCCATGCATGCTGAACCCATGGATTCAGAACTCAGAGACACAAGGGTTCCAAGGTCCTGAAATTGGGAAAATGAAAACCACAGCTTTGCCCCCCATTTTGCCACCATGCTTCCCTCCTGAACCCCCCCCCCCAGCTCCTCAGCATGTAATGACACGGGGAGCCGCACCTCTGCTGCTCCTCCCTGTAGGCCCTGTGGTTTTTTAAGGACGAAGTGGAGAGATCTCCAAATGCTCAGGCTTCAGAAAGGTCAATTGAACAATGTGCCTTGTTTATAGATTTGACACTGCTCTTTATGTTGGTACAAACCAGGTCACCTGCCTAATGTCAAGTGCTTCATTCTAGCACTGTTTCCCAAACCAAGTTGAACTGCATCGTTGTGTGTCATAATACAGAGGCTTGTTAACACAGCTCAGACCTACGAAACCATGGGAGACAGCATAAGAATTTCCCTACGTGTTACTGACGTCTAGGAGAAAACAAGCCATAATACGTAAGTAACCGGACAAATCCCTGACAAACCGGATTCAAGCTACCATCCCAATAAGCCAATTCTTTAATTTCATCACTTTATCTCTTTAGATAAAGTGTTGAAAGACAGATAACAGAGATTAACTCAACAAAGCCACACCATGAGCATACATAAAGGGGATCAGTGAAGCCCTCAAGTCCATCCTCAAGGAACTAACCTCAAGGAGCTTGAGGTTTAATAGAGGCAGAATCTGGATATGGGGAAAAGAGACTGTGTTTTTAAGGAGTCTTAGTCAAGTGTGGTCTGGTTTATCATGATCTCAGTCCTGCTTCTGCAAGTTGCTAGAAGAAGACTCTGTCACTGGAGGGGACAAGCCAGCTCCAATGACATGGTTGATCACTCTAGAAGGCAAACTCATGATGATGTGATCAGTCTAAGAAGCTTCCCTCTTCTAGAATCCAAAGCTACAATAAGTTTATGGCATTGGGACCTTCTAGTACCATAGGGAGCTAGGTCTGGAACAAGATGTTGCAAACCCAGCAAGAAGATACTTTTAGTTACTCATACCTGTTTGCATCCAGACAGGATGAGATATGTTCAGTTTCACCAGGATTTAGACTAACACTCTGTAGTTAAGCAGGAGTCTGACCCAAAGTGAAGGAGACATTCCAGACGATGGGGGAGATGCAGGCTTCTGTCCTGAGTTATCCTCTTCAGGGTCCATGTGAGGGGTTAGTTCTTTCCAGTGATGAGGTTGCTAAGGATGGGGCAGCTCTGGGCTCCACTAGAGAAGACAGCACCGGAATTCGTTTAACCCAGCATTTGTGAAATGTGTTTGATGCAAAACTGGTTCTTTTGTTTTTGTTGGAAACCTATTTCAACTCCTCATTCCATTTCAGAAACAGCTGTTGTAAAGGAAGGGCTAAACACATAATGACTTCTTTCTCACACTTCCTTCCGTGTTTGCTTCTATTTCCTGTTGGAAACTGTCATGGGTCTGTCTCACTTCTGCTTGTTGGAGTTTGGGACCAAGAACCTTTATTTGTTCCGGGGCTTCTGACAATTGCCGTGGAAAGATCAGAAATGCTGAACCCATGATGTCCTATAAAGAAAATTCTCAAAAGAATCCCAAGATTCAGGCTCACCACCAGAACTGCTAGTAAAGGACCTTCATAAGGTGACCCTCCACCCTGGTGCCAAAATTTCTTACCCTCCACCAGAGGTTAGCCTCAGGGCCAGTGCCAAAATTTCTTACCCTCCACCAGAGGTTTAGCCTCAGGGCCAGCTCAGAAAGAAAAGAGTGGCTCAGGAGAGAGAGAAGACATTCCCAAGCTAAGAGGGGTCTAGAAATTACTGTCAGTCCAGAAAGACCCCAAGGCAAAAATGAAAGCTGGATTGAAAAAAAAGCTAAGAAGTGCTGCCCTCAAGGTAGAGCTGGGAGCAAGAAGCGAGCCACTCAAACCCACTTGCACCTTCTGAACATACCGGGATGGGATCCATCTGAGAACACCAGACCAGGAAAGCATTAGTGACCAAAAGTCCATTTAGGCTTAAATCTCCTGTTCTTACCACTGGTAATATGCAGCTCACAAGAAAGCTGTTGGAAATTAATCTATATGTACCTCAAGATTATTGGATAATCTATCTCCATGAGTTGTGTAATGTATTTCTCTTGTTTTGAGGTGCGGGGGGGGGGGTTGTCTCGTCCAAACCTGCTAGCAATAGTCTATAAGGAATGTGTGCATGTGAGTGACCTTCCTTTTTTATTTCTGTGTTAGTTTTGAAGCCTCGGATCTGAAAGAACTTGAAAGAATATAAATAGAATTTCAAATAGAAGCTTAGATATTCTGGTTTTCAGAAATCTGCAATAAAAGTATATTTTAATTGTTAGCAATAACTGTACAGAGAAACTGTTTAAAACTGACCTATTTGAGTTAAAAACATTTTTACATTGATTATGTAGGCGGAGGTCTACCACGTGGGTCTCTGGAACTGAATGCAGGTTGTCAGGCTTGGCAGCAAGCACCTTTACCCATCCATCTAGTCTATATAAGCCTTGTGTTTTCCTTTTTACATTTATTTGTGTGTATACACTCCATGATACCCTGTTGGTGGTTAGAGGATGAACCCAGAGGGTCCAGGCTTAATGTCTAATGTTACACACTAAGGCATCTCAATTTTTTTAATTTTTATTTATTTCTGTATGTGTATGAATGTACTGTCTGCATGCAGGTTTGTGCACCCGTGTTGTGCAATGCCACGGAGGTCAGAAGAGGGTGTCGGACTCCCCTGGAACTGGAGTTCTCCTGGAATTGGAGTTTCAGACAGTTCTCAGCCGCCATGTGGGTGCTGGGGATCGAACCCGGGTCCTCTGTAAGAGTGGTCGGCACTCTTAACCGCCAGGCCGTCTCTCCAGCCCCGGCATCTCAATTTTTTAAGACAGGTCTCACTATACCGTAGCCCAGGATGGTCTCAAACTCAGAAATCTGCCTGCCTCTGACTCTCAGATGTTGGGATTAAAGCTATGTCCATCTGTACTCTTCTTGGTTTTGTTTTCTGAGACAAAATTGCTCTGAGACGTGGTTGACCTCCAACTCCTGCTCCTCTTGTCTCCACCCCTCAAATTCTGAGAATGCAGGAGGGTGTGGCATGCCCCCCCAAAATGCTGATTTTAATTTTGTATTCTTGCTATGAACAATTTACCAATATCTTCCTAGAATGTAAGTACACAACATTGCATTAGTTGTTATATTGTCTTGCTAGGAAGAAACTTGAACTAGTTTTGAAAATAAGTACATGATATTTGTATAAAATAACTTTCTACCAACTGAGCCACATTCCCCTGAATCACATGATTGGTTCTCCAAACAGCCAACTGCATCCTGAGCCCACTTCCTGCCAATTAATCTCATTAGCATTTGGGCATTCCAAGAATTATTCCTAATGGTCATCTCCATGTGGTTTCTGTTCCATCAATCTCTGCTTTTATATATTATGGAAAATTCTAAAAATAAAACATGTATAATAAATTGTTAAAAGTAAAAAGACAAGAGAAAAAGAAACTGTGATGAAGAATGAAGCAGTAACAGTAGCAGATGAGGACGGAGGTCCTCCTGCACTCTGGGCTTGGCACACAGTGCTCCATCTACTGTCATCAAAACACTTCAGAGTATGTTTTCGAACACATTAATTTCACAGACGTGAGAAAATGGACAGAATTCAGCAGCATCATGTTTCAGTCACAAGATGAAATTCCCAGTCAGATCCGCCTCTCTCACACGTGCCTCTCCCTACCCAGCCTTCACCAATACTTAGGGATTGGCATGGACCAAGAAAAGTGCAGAGAAGTCTGTGTCTTTGGGTTTCCACTTTGTCTGTTTGTTGCTAGTGCTTTTGAAATCATGTCCTCAAACTTCTTAGGAAATGATTTTATTATTTTCAGCTCCTTTAAATTATATCCCATATTGCTTTGGCTGCCTACATAGCCATCACTTGTCATTCTCTTATTTTAAACCAACACTTTACAGTGTCATCTATTATTTCCAAAAATATATTAAAAATTTAGCTACTTCCCCAATGTATTCTCTTTCTCTGTAACAAATTTCATAAACTACTTTAAAATAACCTTTACAGTGAATCAAGGCATAACGTACTGTCAGAAAAGCATTAATTAATGAGTTCAGTGAGATATTTAATAAGCAGAATTTCTATCCAGACACTGCACATAAAATAGTAAAAAATATATAATAATAAATCTGGTAGCAACTAGCAATAAAATAAGTGACACAGAGAGTACTTTCTGTTGCTGCGACTACAATCCTTGACAGACAGAAACAACTTGAGGAAGGATTTCAATGGACTCTAAATTTTAGTCTTCTACAGTCAGGGAGAACATTGTTCTGCATTTAAGAGTTAGTTTTATTTTTATTCATGTGCATAGTGTCTGAGTATGTCTGCCGATGGAGGCCAGAAGAGGTCATCCAATCTCCTAACGCTGAAGTTACAGGGTGCTGGGAGGCACACAGCTGTGGTGCTGGGATCTAGACTTAGGTCCTCTGGAAGAGCTCTTAACCACTAAGCCATATCTTCAGCCCCGAGAGAAGAATATATGTTGGAACAGCTCAGTTCCATTGTGGTGTGACATGAAAGAAGAAAGGAGGGGAATGCTAGAACCCTCCTGCATTCTGATACTTTTATTCTTTACAAACTTGTCCTTGGGTTGATGCCTCCACATTCAGAGAGCTTCCTTCCTATGTTAATTCTATGGAATCATTCACGTATACATACCCAGAGGCATTCCTCAGTCTCCTGGGTGATTCTAAATACAGTCAAGTTAATTATGAAAATTCATCATCACTGCAAGCCTATCTTTCATCAACACACTATTCTTCTTTTTTTGGGGGGAGGGTCTTTTTAAGACAGGGTTACCCTTTAGTCCCAGCTGGCCTGGAGCTCACTATGTAGACCAGGCTGGCCTTGGACTCACAGAGAGATCTGTCTGCCTCTGCCTCCAGAGTGCTAGGATTAAAGGCATGGGCCACCATACCCAGCTCAACACACTATTCTTAAACCATAACAGTCTGCCCCTGTCTTCCCAAAATGTCTATGTTCTTCTCATAATAAAAAGTACACTTAGTCTAACTTCGAATCCCCAAATCTCAATAGTTCCACAATTTTCAAAATTCCAAGCCCAAAGTCTCTACAGAGATTCAAGGCAATCTCTTAGTTGGGAGTCTCAGTAAAATCTCAAAGCAAAGATACATAGCTTTGGCTTCTAAGTACACAGGGTGAGTACTCCATTCCAAAAGAGAAGAACTGGCTCCTGGGTGCTGGGAATGGATCAAACCAAGACTTAAATCCAGGAGGATAAATCCCCAAGCCTGTATTTTCTTGTTAGCATCTGAGGGGTGTGGAATCCTATTATAAGCTCCAGTGGGCAGGGAGAGAGCTGCCCCTATGCCCTGGGCATTAGCATCCCAGTGGCCTCTCCCTGGGGCTGCCTCCACATGTTTTTCAGCTTTGCCTGGCACCTCTGACATCCTGAGGTCCCCATCATGCTTTGGCTTCCCCTCATCGATTCATTCCTGGTCCTCCCATGACATTCCAGTAGAGAGTATAATCCTACTAGATTTTTCTGGCCTTACAAGACTCCCTTAAAAAAATCAAGGTAGAAGCCTCCATGGTCCTGTAACTCTTTCTCTGTGCTTTAAAACCAGCACTTTGCCACTAGTTCAAGAGTAACCGATCCTCCTTGGACCACAACTCCAGCAGCCTTTGAGTGTCTGGATGGCTGAAGCCAGAAAAATCACTCCCGAGGCTGCCCTGTGTGAGAAGGTTACCCAGTGGTTCCCAGTTCTCAAGGGAGAAACTTTGAAATGTGCTCAGAATGTTATATTCTAAGGGTTGCAATGAATACAATTTGACTCATTTTCTATTATCCTAATTAAGAAGTGATTGGCTTTTCTAAAAAAAAAAAAAACATAAAAATCGTTTGGACTCTCAGACTTTATTGAACAAAGTAAAAAGGGAGAGAAACAAACATTTACAAGATGTGCACATTATTTGCTGACTAAATAACAATTATTTTTAATATTTTAAGCAAATGACTATCAAAAAGATTTTCCAGAAAATGATATACAAATGAGAAATTTAACTATCGTGTTGCATTTCATAATTATTTCTAACTCTATTTACCCCAAGAAATAAAGCAACAAGCAAACCTGAACATTGGGAAATGAATCAAAGGGGCCTAAATCCATCACGTTCATTTCAAGGTTTCATTGCTATGAATTGTGTTAGTATCAGCTTAATGATGACTAGCGTTGCCTCATGGAGACTACAGAGCACAAGTCATTAGCTGTGACTCTAGCCCACAGATTGTGTAGAAAAGAAAAAGGAATATATGCCTGAACTGAATTGGAAAATGATGTACGAAATACACAAAGCATCAATAAAAGATGAAAATTAAAAAAAAAAAAGAAAAGAAAAGAAAGCTCACAATTCTCTCAGGCTCAAAAGCTCTCATAGGTGAATCCAAACCTTGGAGGCAAAGACTATACTATACCTATATGTATAACTTTGCATGAGCTCTGACAACTTGTCACCTAAATTTTATCTTTCTAATGGAAATGGTCAGCTATTTGAGAAACTCTAAAACATTGCTGGGAATCCACTGTATATGTTTGCTTACTAAACAGCTTGTGCAAGAACTGACTACATAAAAAAGGTCTTTTAAATTTGGTCCACAAATCCGCTTAACAGATCGAAAATCCATTTAAAATTTGCAGTAGAAGAGGAAGTGGAAAACGTTAATCCCATCAATCGTAATTATGAAAAGGGATATGCATGCATACCAAAACATTTTGCTCACAGAAGGTATAAGCAATCAAATGTATAGTATTTTTAATAAAATAAAAGAACTAGCTTTTAGCGTACTTACAAACTGCACAATTATAATGAAGTTAAACCTAAATTCATTACCCCATCCGACCAAAAATTTAAACATAATTTATCTTACTATATGTTTTCTAATCATTAACCGAGATATAATATTGAAAGGTTAAAATTGCCTTGGGCCATGGTTGCAGTCTCAACACAATACCCAAGCATGACTTCAAGGATGCTTCCAGGGTACATTAGCATTCCTAATCTAAACCTTCACAGAGGCACCAAAACTTCATCTAACTTGCTGATTTTCCTCATTTCTTCATCAAGTCCTAGCTGAAGATAGGTCAGGAATCTCTGGTGCCCTCTCTGTTGCCTGTGCCCCAACCACTGTTCTTTGCCCTCTCATGAGGGGAAAAGAACAGTGGTTGGGGCACTGACAGATTTCATTATTACAGTCAGAACACAGAACAAAAGAGACACCTACCTTCCCATCCACAGACTTGCTCCATCTTTGAAGGCTGTCTTGGTTTCTTAGAAACCCATTAATCAAAAATCCGAGATGATCAAACTTACAGATATTGTATGGCAGACTGCACAGGGCATGGATTAGTTACATACCAAGTCACTCATATACAGAGACCTCAATAATAATAATAATAATAATAATAATAATAATGTATTTCTTCGTAATGACCTCATGGTAAAAATAGGCGATTTGGGTCTAGCCACAGTGAAATCTCTATAGAATGGTCCCATCAGCTTGAACATGGATCAATTTTGGGGACAGTACCAGAAGTCATCAGAACACATGATAAAATTCCATACAGCTTTCAGTCAAATGTGTAGCATTTGAGATTGCTCTGTATGAACAGCTGATGATTGGCCAGCTTGCTCATTCAAACATCCACAACAGTGATCAGGTCATTTTTACGGTGAGATACAGATACCCAGCTCCAGATCTCAATAAGGTACTAAATAACTGTCCAAAAGCCATGAGGACATTAATCCCAGAGCACCTCAAAAACAAGAGATGTGAGACCACTCTTTTTTTTTTTTTTTTTTTTTTTTTTTTTTTTTTTTTTTTTTTTGTCTTTTTGAGACAGGGTCTCCTGCATTCCCAGCTGACCTGGAGCCCTGTAAGTAGAACAGGCAGACCTTGAACTCACAGAGATCTGCCTGCCTCTGCCTCCCAAGTGCTGGGATTAAAGGCATGTGCAACCACGCCCTGCCAGAGACCACTCTTTCCGCCAAATTCCTGCCTCTATTGAGCTGCTGGGCCTGCTCCCTGACAAAAATTCACCACAGTGCATCAGAACCCACTTGAATTGGTCTGGTTTCCAAACGGAAGACTTTAGCCTGTGTGCCTGTGCTGCTCCAAGAACACGCATCCAGGCAGGGGGGCTGTGGGGAATTTGCAGCCTTGAAGTAGCCTCTCTGCCATGGCGGCAACTACTCTTATTTCTTAAGTCTTGTGTTCATACAATTTGTTAACATCAAAACACATTTCTGTTCCGCAAATCTTTTTCTAAAGATACACAATTGTCAATGCATAACCTCATGTGGAGCAGAATGGAATTTCCTATTCAACAAGAGAAGGAAGAATGTTTTCGGAACCAGAATTCTCTGCTGCCAGTTATTCTTCAACACAAATACCAGGCGAAAGTAAGTCTCTCCATTTTCAGGAAGAGAGAGGAGAGACGCTGAATTCTGGTCTTTAGATGGAAAGAAACTGCTGCTACAGCTTGAGAAATTTGCTTTGGAAAGTCTGCACACCCCTTGTGCTTCCAACCAGTGGATCAAAGTGTGACTGGTCACCTGGTGGGAGATTTCAATCACCAAGCATCATTTTCTTTCCTTTCTCGGATTTTGTTGTTGAGTGCGTTCCCCGTACCCACCACCGGTTAATTTCTGAGGAATGGAATAAAAATGCAGTATCCCCTTTCCCTGTAGTCCATGTTCAGTCTTCAACAAATTTTATCACAGTGAAGCTCTTTCCATTTAAACAGAGGGTGAGAGGTGAGAAGCGGGCCGGGGCAGAGAAGCAGTGAGGCTGCATCTTCTTCCTGACGTCCGGTTCTCCGAGTGCTGTGATCAGAAGCGAATTCTCAGGAGTGTGAGGTCCATGTCTACCTCTGTGTCTCCAAGCCACCAAGAACTGTCGTAGCTCCTTTGCCCAGGGCACAAAAAGGCCATGGACAGTAATTTAGAGCCTACAAAACTACTTATTGACAGTTTTGAATGTGAGAAATTTGTGTAATTTAAATGTAACAGAGATTTTAAATTCCATTTCTATTAAAAAAGAAAGTTTTCTGGTTTAACTGGAATAAACTAATACTTCCCACCAAATTTATATATCCTGAAAATTGTATTTTGTTACGGAAATAACTTCTAAAGAATGATTATCTTTTCGCTACCTAAAATTATGAGGAGTTTTAGCATAAGGACAATTATTTATAATTTTCAAATTAAAGGTACTTGCTGGGTCCACACTAACACCTTTGCTAAATCCTATTGTTTCTTCCAACTTAACTCCAACACCACATGCTACATATCCACTTTGTAGTCTTTTATCTAGAATATTCCATCTAAAATAAAAATGGTGGAAACTCTCTTTAAAAAACAATTATTCTCCTGAGTGTTGGAGGCTGTCATTGACCCATCCCTATCTTCAATAAAGTGATGGTTATGTCAATTGGCACAATATTCCTTTCTGTCAGGCATTTTCAGTAATTAGAAATTTGGGTTCCTCCTTTCATCACAAAGATTCTGGAGGGCCACAGGAAACATAGACTCCCAGGTGGCTGGTTATTTACTCACGAATGCACAGCAATGCTGACAGCACACACAAGCCTCATGCAAGCTCAAATCAGACAAAATCCCAGCAAGGCATGAGGAAATGGGTAAGAAATCTCACTCCAACCAAAAGAACTTTTGGCAATTGATAGGTGCTATGAGGGAAATAATCTCTTAAAGATTGGTACTCTTGGTGGGCCCAGTGGATGTATCCACAGTGAAGGACAGCGGGGAACAGAAATCACTCTCTCTAAGCCATATTTATGTATAATATAGCTTGTAGAGTGTTATATATATGAGTATATTAAATTGGGTATATTTGGTGGGAGACAGACAGTGGGGGAATGAGGAGGGGGGAGTAGCTCTAAATGCCATCAAATTATATTGTATGAAAATTGCAAAATTCAATTTTCAAAATGTCAATAAAAAGATGCTGTCCTGCAAAAAGATATGAGTAACCGTATTTGTTGATGATACATGCACACTGCGTCTCCCTGCTGGCACGGGGTCGGCCAAGAATGAGCATGGCCAGGGCTTCATCATGCAGTAAGGGCTCCAGAGCTGTGGCCTGGGGATCAGCAGCAGGAATCTCGGGCCAGGGAGTGCAGCAGCCAGTGATGAGACTGATCTGCATGGACCATATCTCTGAGAGCAGCCAGCATGGCATGCTGAAGTTGGAAGCTCTGAGATGACATCTGCAATAAATGATACCTTGTATGGGTAGATGAGTGAATGGAAGCAAAGAGGAGAGTAAGAGGGTGCAGGGGAGAGAATGTGCATCGGGGTTCACCATGTACCTGGAATGCAATGAGGACAGGAGTTCAGTAAGGGTTCATCAATCAGATCACAGTGATTTCTCTTAGTTTACTAGCCTTTTAAACAACAGACATGTCTGCTTGTAGAAGGGAGGATAAGTTGGAAAAATGACACCTGAGACTGGAATTTGAGACAGCCCGTCGCCGTATGAGGCAGAACATGGCTATGATGTCCTAAATATAGCTTAGAGGCACATGTGAGTCACCCGTGCTGAGAAATTTAGCAAATCAGTTTATCACAGAAGTCTGGACAATCCATCTGAACAAGGAAGAGACTCATGAGAGAAATCACTTCATTGACAGCAATTTAGGTTATTGACATGGTAAAAGATTGACAGAACTGTGTCCTTAGTGGAAAAATGAGAGGAAAGACAGAGAGACAGAGGACAAAGAGCTCGGTGGGCAATAGGAAGACTTGGGAGCACTGGCAGGAGAAGGGTGAACAAGGTAACATCCTCAGTATGCCATTAGGGAGAGCATTTCAAGATGGTGCCTGCCCACATTGCCATGCCAGCAATGAGAGTGAGAATACAGGCCAACACTGGATTAAAAAATTGGGTTTGACAGTTGGAGTGCAATGGAGAAGACAGAATTTTCTAGAACAAGGAGCCAGAGTGTTGGCATGCACCAAACAGCTGCAACCCTCAAAAGGACTTGAGGATGAGTTGTAAGAGGGTGTGATGGTTAATCCTGGGTGTCAACTTGACTGGACTAAGGAACAAATAAAAGAAAAAGGATCTTCTGATTGGACTACCTCAACCCAGATGGCCCACCCCAAATGTGGGTGTTACCTTCTGCTGGCAGGCAGTATTAAAGGCCATGGCAGGGGGAGCTGGTCCCTTTTTTCCTGCGGCTTACCTCTCTCTCACTGGTGAGTTTATCTTGCTGCTATGATCAGCCCTACGGATCCCAGCATGTACTGAGACTGGCAGATCTCCTGGAATCCATCGGGCCTTCAGCGCCAGATTGGGACTACTGAGACATCCAGCCTTGCAGACTGAGCAGTTCCCTCGATTCTCAGCCTCTCCAGTTCAGCACTGCTACTGTTGGACTCCTTGAACTCTGTCACATGAGCAAATCAATAAATTGGATATAGCTATGTATTCGTCCTGTTGCTTCTGTTTCTTTAGAGAACCCTGACTAATACAGAGGGGCAGGCACAATGAGAGTTTTAGGGGGAGAGAAATGTATTACTGCATATAACTCTCTCTCTCTCTCTCTCTCTCTCTCTCTCTCTCTCTCTCTTTCTCTCTGATATTCAATCCTAGGGAGATATAGAAAGAAGGGGGACAGTCCCAACAGAGCAGCAAGTTGAGTACACTGGAACAAAAAGCAAATAGTAAGAAAAGCTTTAAGCAGAATCTGGCTCTTCTTTATTCCAACGTAAGGGAATGAAAATGGCAGAAAAAGGAAGCTCATATTTAAGTCTTATGGAAAGAGAATAGAGGGTTTCTGATACTAATATGTTGCCTTTTCTGTCAACAGTAACAGAAAGGTTGAATCGTATTTTATAGGAAAAATAAGATGAATTGTATATTCTCTGGCAAACAGGAACATTTTTTATCAGGAAATAATGTCCAGGAGAAATAGGAGAATGGGTAGAGAGGAAATCAGGGACGGCATGACGAGAACATGAAGGTCATGGAGGAGGGGAAGTTGATTCTGGACCTAGGGTCCAAATAAGGCATCATGGTCTAATTAGCAGACATGAAGAATACATACATGAGAGACTGGGAATCTTGAAGAGCTGGTGAACATTGTCCTTAATGAAGTGAAAGGTCTGAACACAGAAGTAAAAAAATCAAATGGAAACCACTGTGGGAAGACGTCCAGAAGCTCTGAGTACAGAATCAGACTAATAGAACTAAGGCCCTGGCACATGAGGCTGGAGAAGAAAGGCAGATAGAAAAGGAGTGTGTGACATTTCTCCCATCCCTTCCCTCGGTGGGAGTGTTGAGGAGCCCAGGAAGGAAAGCCTGCAGAAGAGCTGTGTGCATTAGAAAAGCTGAGGTTGAGTTCCTGGAGTGAGGGCCACCATATCAGACACAGGGAATTGGAGGAAGTGTGGGAGAAGTCAAGGCTTAATTGCTCACCACAATAGAAAGATTCCTTTGGGCTTAGAACATTATTCTGAGCCATGATTGAGTCCTGGAACAGAGAAGAAACTGTTCAGAAATGGAAGTGGAGCAAAGGTGCAGTAGAGAGCGAGGAAAACAGTGGATAAAAGAGGTGAGATTTTCAGCCTGTGAGATGCCAGCATTGTCAAAAATGCCAGACTCAATCAGAGTGTGTGAATGTGGGGAGCCAGTGTGTAGATTTACTGAACCTCATGTTCCACAGCTTAAGGACAAACAAGCACATTTGATACCCAGGAAACATATTTGTGGCTTCCAAGAAAGCAGTCATCTCTTTTGAAGAAGGCCACATGGACGCTTCCCTTGAAATTGCTTCTCCGAGTTAAAACAGCCTCAGTCCTTCTGAGACCAGGTTCTTATTTACCAAAGCACCAGCCAACATAAACAGGACACCTGTGAGCACTGAGGCAGCAGAAGCCAAGACAGCCACTGGAGACAGCCTGCTGTGAGTTGATTGAGAGGGATAACATTCTCCTTCCAGAGGAGATGTGGTTTAGGGAGTGAGTGTACTCTGAACAAGGATTGGTGGTGCACAAAATGCAGCCTTAAAGCTCTGGGATATGATTAATGAAGGCAGAGGCTGAAGTGGAAACTGTTCCTCCTATTCTGGCTTTTGTTTCAATTCCTACTCAGCATGAGCGTGAGCAGCCCAGGTCTTGGGGCCTATTCTCTATCACCTTCCAAAACCAGACCATTTATTCACATTGTACACCTATCAAGATATCATGTGCATACCATAAATATCTATGTCAATTAAATTTCAATAAAGCCATACAACAATTTAAGTTTAAAAATGAAAACAATTATTTTTATTATAGACTCTCCATTCCTTTTTAAAAATTTTTAATGAGCTTTTGTGCATTTCATACAACATTTCCCGATCAAATTCAGACCCATTTCCCCATCCATCCCCCCTCCCCCAGAGCTCATGCATTCTGCCATACATGTTAAGTCTTGTCTTGAATCTCTTTCTTAGTTTTTTTTTTTTTAACTTTTTCAATGTAGAAGTTTACTATTTTGGTCAGATCTTTGAATAAGTCTTTTTTTGTTGTTCCCTTTAATTTTACATTACTCCAAAATATGCATATATACACTCCACACATATACCAAAATAACAGAGTATATAAGGATTTGGTACTAGGCTCCACAAATGAGGGATACTATATGTTTGTTGCTTGTTTTACTGGGGCTGTGTTACTTCACTTAGCATAATCACTTCTAGTTCCATCTGTTTACCTGCAGATTTCATATTGTCTTTCTTTACCACTGCATAGAACTTCATTGTGTAAATGTACCACATTTTCATTATCCACTCATCAGTTGAGGAACACTTGAGTTGCTTCCAACTCTTCACTATTGTGAAAAGAGCTGCAATAAACATGACTATGCACATATCTCTGCAACAGGATGAATCTTGTGGGTATATACCTAGGAGTGGTATGACTGGGTCAAGTGGTAGGTTCATTCTGAGTCTTTTAAGAGTTCTTTACACTGCTTTCCACAGGTATTGTACAAGTTTGCATTACCACCAGCAGTGAATGAGTGTTCCCCTTTCTCCACAGCCTCTCCTGAATTTGGTATCACTAGACTCTCCATTCTTACCAACACTAGTCTTTTCTTTTGATAAGAACTATCCTAACACGTGAAGTGATGTATCATTGTAGATTTAATTTATATTTTCATCCTCTGAGACCAAGTAGTTCCCATAGTCCCTGGCTTTCAGGCCTAAATACATCTATGGTGGACAATTCTGCCTGTGTGTGAAACAATGTAATTAATTCCCAGGCCAACACTAACTGACCTAGGGACTTTTGTAATAAATAACCTAACTGATCATAATTTCCATAGGAAAAGAAGAGCACCAATAAAAATATCAGCAAAAGACCTGAGAGGATCTGACTATGGCAAGAGTTTGAGGGGATATTTCCATGGCTAATGATTCTTTCCGCCCCAGTTTATACTTTGAAATAATTTTTACCTCTGTATGTCAAGACTGTTAAACTCAGGTCTACCAGATCTCCGTGAGACCCCAGTGTTACCAAAGAAGACCATTGTGAGTCCTTTTATTCATAGAATTAGACTAGTTAATGATTTGTAATTCCAACACTAAAGAATATAAATTATTTAGAAAAAGAAACAGAACATTCAATAGTGCATCTGGTAAGTCAGTGAAGTACCTACCTTTTCAGTTTGTAGTTCATGAATCTCACACTCATTCCTGATCCTATATGAGACATTGTTTTTAAAAATCTAATTGCTTGATTTAAATATTTACATAGAAATGCATGTTCTCATGAAAGAAGCTTCATTTTCAATAGATGGAAACCAATTGTAGAACTGGTCAAAGGCAGATAATAAGTGTCTGTGAGATGCTTAACCCTGAGTGACACACCCTTAATGCAAACTGCATAGGTAGGACGAATGCATTCCTTAACACTCACCAGCGAAGAAGGTTCCTTGTGTAGCAGATGGTGATTCACATAGAAGCCACAATTTGCCAGTGTGCAGAGAACAAGAGGCCACAGAGTACCTATCCCTGAATAGGACAGCTATTGCAAACCTGTCTCCAAAGGCTTAGGGATCACTGCAGAAAGGGAGGCAGAAAGATTGTAAGAACCACAGGGGGTGCATGACCCAGACAGAGGGTGATTTACTCATATGAACTCAGTGCAATGAAGACAGCATGCACAAGTCCCATGTGAGCTCAAACCAGACAAAATCCCAGCACAGTCATGGAGAAATGGGTTATAAATTCCAATACAACTAAGGAAATTTTAGCAACTGCTGATAGCTGGAATAGACAGGATTGGGACTCTTGGTGGGCCCAGTGGATGGACTCACACTGAGGGACATTGGAGGACACAAACTATAATATATGTTTATATTACATGTATGTTTATACTATATAAACATATAATAGATAAACATCCTCATATATAATCTATGTTTATACATATTATAATATATGTACATAATCTATGATTATATATTATATATATACATATATATGAGGAACTCATTACATTGGACATGAAGCAGTGGTGGATAAGAGTGGGAGAGAGGAATACAACAAAATGTCATGAAATGATCTTTTATGAAAATCACAAAAATTCAATATAAAAGAAAATGTAGGTTTATCATCATCAGTACAGGCAGAATCTAAAATGAAAGGTAGCCTAGCTGGTGCTAGCTGGCTGAAGCTGGCTCCACCTTTGAGAGCCGCATCTGAAGGTGGTGCTGTCAACATGATGGGAATTTCATTCCAGTAACACACTGGAAACCAGCCAGAGCTGTGCATCCAAATCCACATGCACATGGATCTGGGCGCTCAGTAGTGCCTGTGAGAAGTGGCCTGTGGACCACACATGCTTGCACCTGTGTAGAATGAGTACACCAGTCACTCACTTTTCATTGCTGTGACAAACTGTCTGACATAAAGTACTTAAATGAGGCTATATCTATCTTGGATTATGGCAGAAGAGGTTTCAGTCTGTTGTGGTCACTTGGTTTTGTGTTTCTTGTCCTGTGGTAAGGTAGTAAGTATACCATGGAATAAATACATGGCAGAAAAAAAAGAGCTATCCATCTCATGGCAACCAGGAATAATAGGAGAGATGAAGAAAGAGAGAGAGAGAGAGAGAGAGAGAGAGAGAGAGAGAGAGAGAACAAACCAGAACAAACCAGGACATACACAAGAACAAGATATAACTATATACCTTTTCAGGTTATGTCCTCATTATCTGTATCTGTAAACCAGCCCCCAACTCTGAGTTTCTGCCTCCTAAGAATACCATCAATTCATGAATCTATCCGTGGATGATGCGCTGATGATGTTAGGACACACAATCTGATCACCTTCGTTAAAGTCCATTAGCTGACCTCCAAACCCTTAACACAGGAGCCCAGGGACAAATCAGGAGCAATTCTTACCCAGCTTTGCACATCTACCCAGGAAAAGCCTAACGGTGGGCTTTTTAATGTTCTTTTTTAAGAGCTTGGTTTCACTTCGAAGTGACGGAGAATGCACATATACACATTTGAAATTCAACTCTACCACCTCTGTAGGTTTACATTGTAAGCAGAAAAAACAGATGGAAAATTCTATTACCCAATTCAGAAAAGTGTTATTGATACCATTGATGAATGGCTAATGTTCTGCAATTAGGTAACAGGTTTCATCTTCTGATGAAGGCATTACATGCTAGATATCAGTGCAAGGGATAAATCAGCTCAGATCAGTGTGTGCACCCATGGCAGTGCCCATGGCTAATGCCAGCTTTATTCACAAAAGCCAAGAAACCATGAGAGTTGATCAACGTGAATCATTTTGCATTTGCTTGACAGAAGGCTACTCAACAATTACTTGAATAGACTTGCTCTGCACATCACAAAAGAGCATGTCAAAATTAGTCTGCTATATGGAGAGATCAGATGAAATCAAAGTCAGTTGTGTTAAGACTCTACAAGAGACAAAGAATAATTAGTAGAAACAGCAGCTTTCTGGAGATGTGAGGCTGGGAAGGCAGAAAGGGAGGGATTCAGGGGGTTCCAAAGCAGCTCCTGGGGTGATAGAATTGCTTGTTGCTGTGACTTCAATGCTGCTTTCCTTTGTGCAGATATGTATCACAACCCATAAAGCTGTGCACAAGATGTGTACGTCGATGCTTCAGTCAGTTTTCTTTTTACTATGACAAAATATGGAACAAGAGTAGCTCAAGGAGGGAGAGGGCTACTCTGGCTCCCAGTTCAAAGGCTGCAGTCCATCGTGCCAGGAGAGCAGGAACATCTGCTCACACTGCAGTCCAGATCCTCGCCCCATGAGGGCGTCTCACACATTCAGGAAGGATCTTCCCTCCTCGGTTACTCTGGAAACATGCAGACAGGCACACATTTGGGATAATAAACACAGTCAAGTTGGAAATAAAGATTAGCCATTGTCACAGCTGACCAGGGCATTAGGATACATAGATGGTTAAGGCATGTCAGTTATATCTCAATGCAATGTAGAAAGTATTGCATATGAAAATCTGAATTTACCTCCTAATTTTAGAAAACCAGAAGGCTTGACAAACCTATCTTCACTCCACCACCTCTGTCCTCAGCTTTGGCAACAAGGACTCATAAGCACTTAAGGCTATCTTCTCCCAAGTTCCAGCAAAGCCCTGCTAAAATGTCATGCTACTAGGCAGTGGATCTGCCTCCCTCTGCCCTGTCTTTCCTCCTGTGCAACAGGAAATAAAGCCTCACTAGTGGCTGTGGTAGTTCACAAAAGCTTTGGATTATTTGCTGTGCCCAAAACACTGGATATAGAAAAAATATATAGAGGTCCTGAGAATTCTTGCAAAACCTTCAGTTTTTAGAGTCATATTTATGGAGATACCTATAGACAAGCCTGGACACCATCTGTCTGTTTTGCTCCAGCATGGCTTGCCCTCTGTCGACATCATAGTGTTTCCATATAAAAGCTGAGCTACCTGAGCCCGGGACATCTTCGGGGACTGGCATGAATGAGCAGAAATTTGCCTGAGAACACCAGAGGGGATGGATTCAAGCATTGAGAGCCGTCGGCAGGTAGAGCTAGCATGGCTTCAGACATGGGGTTAACAGAGCAAGGAAAGTCGTAAACAGCCAAAAGCCATGATACAGCTGCAGAGAGCTGCCTGCCTGCCATAGGAGGGGTTCCTTCTGAGTGGGTAATTGCATGCATGGCCTAATAAGGTCTGTAATAAAGGCAGCTGTTCACATTTGTTGGATAAGAACAGAACACAGTTGAAGGCTTCAGTGTGAATTTTCTGATGTTCAATGAAGGCAGGACTATAGATCAAAAATTCTCCACATGTGCATCATGGGGCTTTTATCCAGAATAAAATTTCTGGTACTGAAAACATGTGGGCTGGGGCCAGTACATACTCCCCACACTAGGAACATCTTTGGACAGTGGAGGTCACCATATCCTGGTGCTCCTATGCAGGTCTGCTGCGCTGTGACTGACCTGAGCTGCAGAAAGCCCAAGTTGGTGAGGAAGCTTCTTCCAGCTCCTCCACCCACACAGTAGAATTCTCTGCATCACTTCATGAAACAGGCCCTGCCTCCCTCTGCTGACTGCTTCCCCTCCACCTGCCCATCTGTCTTTGGCAGAGGTTCCTTGCCCCAGATTTCTGCCTGGATGTTGGCATGGGCGTGGTTTCTGCCTGGCGTGAGTTGCTATCACACTGGCCTCAGTGTTCACGGTACTAGAGCAGCTGGAGAGATTATTTCCTGGCAAAGCCCTTAACTAGAGATGCCTTTCAGCAGATCATGACCTGTAGGTAGTCCTGGGGGCACTGCAGAACAAAATGCCCATGGCTAGGGAATGACTCCATCAGACCAGGCCCCAGGGACTCCCACTGGCTATACTAGGAGCCTGTGTCGGTTCCGTCCAGTGTGCAGAGCTCAACAGGCATCCATCTGAGTAGATACAGGACCTGGATGAGATGAGGCTAAGACAGATGCTTCAGGAGAAACAACTTCACCGCCCTGCAGGCAGTGTGGCCACTCCCGGGTCTTCTGGGTTAGAACCTGTGTCATCGTCATTTGCACCATGATCTACCATGAAATGCTGGGGCGGCACCAATTGAGACATCCTTGGGCTCAGCCTGACCTCCCAGAGTCCTGTCCTCCAGCCTCCTACCCTATCCACCTTGGAATAGAATTGTTCCACAGCAACACAGACAGGGAACAAGCCCTCCCAGTAGGTGAACAACTCTCCCCCAAATGGATGTCCCAGTGATGGAGCCAAAAATCCCTTTCTACTCTGAGCCTCAGGAGCACTCTTCCTGGGGCACACTTGTTATTTTAAAGGTTTTTCTCAGTTGCTACAATTCTATCACGGCATATGCTATTACTTGTGTTTTAAAGAACCTCCTGTTTAAACTATACCACCTTTCATTTCCAAAGACTGCTAATTTGATCATATTCATTTAATTCCCTTTGTTTGCCAGAATCACTACTTCAATCATAAGCCACATATTCTGCTAAATTAATCTTTACTCATCTGGAAGTTTGAGTAAAAATTTGCACTCATCTGCAGTTCCAAGACTTTTCAGCATCTTGTTTTTTGCACACCCTTACCTGGTGTCCCATATACCACAATTCCTTCTCCTCACATAGTCATGTGAAAAAAAGGAGGGGGATGTCTCCTATAGTGTTAAATGCACAAAATCAATCATTGCTTTCCCTTTTATAGTTCCATTTCACAGACCTTGCGTGCACTTGTGTATGCATGTTTGTATGTATGTGGCCACACATGTGGAGGGTACAGGTACTTTACATGGATTCTGGGGGTCCCAACTCCTGTGTTCTTCATGCTTAGAAGCAAGCACTTTAACCACTGAGTCATTCAGTTCTCCACCCCAGAGTCAATAATTCATTAAAATAAAGATTTCTCAGGGCTGGAGAGATTGTTCAGTGGTTAAGAGCACCAACTGCTCTTTCCGAGGACCCAGGTTCGATTCCCAGCACCCACATGACAGCTAAGAGCCATTATTTTTCTAAGAGCCATTTTTAAGCCAGGCATTGTGGTGCACAACTTTAATCCTAGCACTTGGGAGGCAGAGGCAAGCAGATCTCTGTAGTTAGTTCAAGGCCAGCCTGGTCTACAGAGTGAGTTCCAGGCCATCTGGGGCCATAAGGGACCCTGTCTCAAAAAAAAAACAAACAAACTAAGATTTCTCCTATTTAATTAAATTGTTAAAGTCAGCTCATTTTCTTGAAGCAGGAGGTGCTATTTATTTTTTTATTATTATTAATTTTATTTATTTCTGTATGTGTATGAATGTACTGTCTGCATGCAAGTTTGTGCACCCGTGTCGTGCAACGCCGCGGGAATTGAGTTTAGACGGTTCTTATCCACCATGTGGCGTGCTGGGGATCGAACCGGCGTCCCCTGTAAACGCGGTCGGCGCTCTTAACCGCTAGGGCTATCTCTCAGCCCCATAAGGGACCCTGTCTCAAAAAAAAAAAAAAAAAAAACAAAACTAAGATTTCTCCTATTTAATTAAATTGTTAAAGTCAGCTCATTTTCTTGAAGCAGGAGGTGGTATTTACATTTATTTAAGTAGTTTTTGTTCAACAGTACATGTCACACACATGTTTCCATTCCCCAAAGGTTTACCAGTATCCTCAGCACCACTTGCTTTCTGGAGGGACCCCACGCATTGTCAGCCCTGGGCCACCAGCAATGACCTTCCCTCAGTGTACAGGCAGGTGGGGGATCAGAACCCCCAGGGGGGCAGAGCCAATTTGACCTTCACACCACAACCTTAGAATTTCCTAAGTGATATCTCCATTCTCATTCCACTTGTCAAAATCAGACTTTAAAAAAATCATTAGGCAGCCGGGCATGGTGGTGCATGCCTTTAATCCCAGCACTCAGGAGGCAGAGGCAGGCTGATCTCTGTGAGTTCAAAGGCCAGCCTGGTCTACAGAGTGAGTTCCAGGACAGCTAGAGCTACAGGGAAATCCTGTCTCAAAAAGACCAAAAAAAAAAAAAAATCATTAGGCAAACATCTATCTCTTTTGCTATTCAGTTCAGTCCTGAAGTTGATCAGAGTATAGTTGTAAATTGACAGATCGAGGTATAATCTGTATCCAACAAAATCTATAAAATGCAAGCAGAGTACAGGTCTGTAAGAAGCAGGACTAGATGTCTCTGAGGGCCAGGGATATGAACAGCCTTAGTTTTGTCAGTTCCCTAGTATATTTTAATTATTAAAAATGGTCTTTAACAAGTGTTCTGATGTGAAATGAGTTGCACAGCCTCTGACTCATAGTAGAAAGACAATTACCTTTAACTTTAGACTGTTCTTCCTTCAATTCTTACCTTTCCCTCTGTAGATAAGTAACTAAGTAACTCCTTTAGACTTTGGTTTGCTGATTTTAAGATGGGATACAAGCATCTGCCTCCTGTTACTGCTCTGGATGATAAATGGGATGCTAAGAAATTTGAAGTTCCTAGTATAATCTTTGATGCAGTACCAATGACCCACAGTTTTGGGGAGTTGAGTTCATCGTGAGAGCAAAGGTCCAATAAAGCAGAGCAGGGAAAGAGAAAAATAAGGACCCAGCTCAGCGTTCTCCTTCTCCTTGCATAATTTCTTGTATCTGGATCTCCAGGTCATGGGCTGGTGCTGCCAACTTTCAAGGTGGGTTTTCCCCATCGGTTAATTATCCTTGGACATGCATTCACAGGTACAACCAGACATGCGCCTCAGGTCTCTCCTAGGTGATTCAAAATCCAGTCAATATTGTTCTAAATATATCACACTTTTCTACAAAACCTGATAGATACTCGAAGCAAGCACTAGTAAAAGTGAGCAGTACTTCACTTTCTCCAAAATGGAGGTTCCATGTTATTACCAGTATCTTATATACAAGAAAGAAAAGAGGAGAAGGAAGACAAGGAGGAGGAAGAGGAGAAGGAGGAAGAGAAGGAGGAAGATGAGGAGGTGGAAGAGGAGGAGGAAGATGAGGAGGAAGAGGAGAAGGAGGAAGATGAGGAGGAAGATGAGGAGGAAGATGAGGAGGTGGAAGAGGAGAAGGAGGAAAATGAGGAGGAAGATGAGGAGGTGGAAGAGGAGAAGGAGGAAGATGAGGAGGAAGAGGAGAAGGAGGAAGATGAGGAGGAGGAAGGGTAGGAGGAGGAAGATAAGGAGGAGGAAGACGAGGAGGAAAAGAAGGAAGATGTTAAGGAGAATAAACAAGGAGAGGAGGGAAAAGAGGAGGTAAAGGAGGAGGGGGAAGAAGGAGGCAGCAGCTATATCTTATTTTCCCTTTACCTCCTTTGTACTGTTGTGATTATTCATTTGTTTTAAATAAATGAACTCAGCAAACAGAGCAATATAATGTGTGCAGGTGAGAAAGAAGATTCTTGACACACTATGTCTATGCTGACTATCTCAGGCACCAACTCTCATTACCTGCTCATGGTATCCCCTGTATATACCCACACTTAACGACCACTTTTACTTGCACGTGATTGAATATTGCTAGAAAAAAAAATTATAAAGTCTCCAAATATTAATGACTATGAATCCAGATATGCTTAGGGGCTGAGCTTTCATGCTTCCCTGGCATTTTATGAACTGCAGTACATCACTTATCATATTGTATCTAAATTTTTCATGCATTTTTCTATCATACTCTAAGTTCCCCCAAGCCTTAACACTGGGATTGGCTCATTTTTTTTTTTTATCTCCAGCAACTAGCACTTCCCTAATCCATTATAGGTATGAAACAAAAGGGAATGAATACATGAATAAATGCATGAATCATTGCTTAGCAAAACTTGAAAGTGAGCCTTAAGACTTGAGCGAACAAGAAATACGAACATGAGGCATTCATACCAGTTCAGTAAAGGAGCACCACGTCACCATACATTGTTAGAATTATATGCAAACACGCCGGGCTTGGTGGTTCATGCCTTTTATCCTAGCACTTGGGAGGCAGAGGCAGGTGGATCTTTGTGAGTTCAAGACCAGCTAGTCTACAGAGTGAGTTCCAGGACAGCTGGGACTACAAGGAGACCCTGTCTCGAAAAGACCAAAAAATAAAAATTTAAAAAAAATTAAAAAAGAATTATATGCAAACAGAATTATCAATCTCTTGAAAGTCATATTTCTCAGTAAAATTACATACTTTGGTCTGTTGAACCTGAGACACTAACTCTAAAATTAACTTTTTGGCTGATTCAACTTTTGTCAGTGGGAAGCTAAGGAGAGCCTCTGGCACCAATCCCTTTGATGCTAATTATGAGACCCAGGCGAGATTAAATTCAGAACAGAGTGTCCAGGTCAGGCAATCTACTTAAACTTTAATAGAAGTTAATTATTAATTGATCAAACTCATTCATACCTAATTAAAGGTTTCCTGCATTAGAAAATAGAAACTAACATGGGTTCCGTCCCTTTCCCTGGGGATAAATGGGACAGTTATAAAACCTGTGACACATAAACAATGGAATTATCCATTTGGGGCATAATTCTCTTAAGGGACGTTACTATGGGAATGTGATTTCATGATTTTTTGGTAGCCAGGAGAATATAGCTTGCCAATAGATGGACAACATTTATTCATTCTGAACTTAAATCCCAGGGATGGAATTTATGAATGCAAATATTACAGTTTTATGAAGCACAATCATTTGTGCTTCATCATAAATATTTATAGCAAAAAAATTAAACCTGAGGCTTAGTATAGACCTGCCATTTCATAATCCATTTTTTATTCCATTCTCTCTGAAAGCCTACAAAATGGCAGGTTGTCTATGAAAAGGTAGACTGGCTGCCTTTCCCTAGAGAAAGAACATGTTTTTCTTAAAAAATATATCCTGTGCATTTCACTGTTAACAGTGTTACAAGATGCCGTGTAAAATATGCTGCTTCCTTTGTGGGGTGTTTTCTAATACTGAACATATTTCAAAGCTGTAGATTTTTGCTTTGGGGATAAAATTTCTCTTCCGAAGGCATATATTTGAATCTCTTTTTCTCTTATGATACCAACGCTAAAACTTCTAATTCCTGACACCATGCATCCTCATTTAAGACATCTCTCTGAAATTGCCCACTGCTACAAATCAGCCAGTATAAATAAATGCCATATAGATATTGCATTTCTTTTTTTATTGTTTTTTATGTGTATAAGTGAACTGTCTGCATGTAGGTTGGTGCACCTGTGTCATGCAATGCTATGGAGGTCAGAAAAGGACGTCAATTCCCCTGGAACTGGAGTTTAAAGACCATTCTTAACTGCCATGTGGGTGCTGGGAATCGAACAGGGTCCTCTGCAGGAGCATTCGGTGCTCTTAACCACTGAGCCATCTCTCCTGCCCCTAGACACTGCATTTCTAAGGTTAAATGTTAAATCAATCTTTTAAAAAATATCTGCCAATTGCTTTACTACAAGTTTTTGCTATGTAGCGCTGGCTGACCTCTAACAAATGGGATACCTATAACATCTCTGCTACATAAACATACACAATGGAATTATCCATTTGAGTCATAATTCTCTTAAGGGACTTCACTATGGGAATGTGGTTTCTGTGAACAGGCTGACCTCTAACTTGAATAAGCTGGCTTGAAACTTACAGCAGTACTCTTGCCTCTGCAGCCTGCATGCTGGGAGGTACAGGTGCATGCCATCACACAGAGCTATGATTTTCATTCATGGTAATTGTCACTGCTTGTGGTGTTTTGAATGAGAATGTCCCCCATAGGATACAAGTGCCCAGACATTTTCGTCCCCAGTCGGTGGCGCTGTTCTGGTGCTCTCTCTGCTTCCTGTGCCTGCTTGAAGATGTGAACCTCAGCTTTCTGCTTCAGCTCCTGCCACCATGGCTCCCTGCCACAATCAACTTTAATTTGTTGGAAATGTCAATCGTAAGCTCAAATAAACTCTTCCTTTTAGAAGTTCCCTTGGTCATGGTGGTTCTATCACAGCAACAGAAAAGCGACTAACACACCATCTTAGGACTTTTTGCACACACCTTTTCCAAGAACACACTCCCAGAATGGGTATCTCTGTTGCCCTCTTTCCCTCAGCTTAGTTACTGCCATGGAGTTCTTTCTACCCGCTTATGGAACTATTGGGTGTATTCTTTGATCTGGTGCCTCATGGTGTTGGCTGCTATGCCTGTGGGAGACCTGAGTTACTCCCATGTTTGATAAGTAGTAATAGATTGTTCTAAGAGAGTTACCTTGCCTGTCTAGCTCCTGGGCCCCTCAAGAGGCTCATGCCTGAGGACGCAGGACAACACAGACAGCGGCTTTCTGCTGCTCACTCCAGCCAGGGTTCTTGCTGCTCTGCACCATCAGCCATCATCGGGAGACATCATTATGGGATGACTCATGGAAGGCAGGCAGCTGCACAGAGCAGTGGGTGCACTTTGGAATAAACATTTTAACGAAGCTCAGCACCCAATCTGAAGTAGGCATACCAACTCTACCTTGCCCAAACATATTCAAAACACAGACACCGACAAGTTGTGGTCTCTACATTAATCACCATCAGCTTAAAAAAGAAGCTTCTCTGATGAGAATTTGAGAGATGCATTAATATATAGTTTAACAATTAGTCTTTATAAGACAGTTTAATATTATGTCTATTTAGCAAGATGATAGTAATGGTTTCTCCCCTGTGGCCTGTGATCTATCCAGCTACAGGTTCCTAGCTCTGATAACAATGTCAGGCATGGACTCCATCTTGTGAAGTGGGCCTTAAATTCAATTAGAAGTTGGTTGGTTATTTTCATGACATTTATGCCATTATTGCACCAATGGGCATATTTTTCCCAACCAGTAGTTATTGTAGCTCATAGTATAGACAGTTGGGTAAGACTGTTCATTAGTTTCCTCATCAAGTAACATACGCAGCATCTTCTGGTAATATGAAAGCTAGCCGGCAGACATGAAGCTTCAAGGTCAGCACCAGCCTGATGTTTCCTTGATTGTTCTACAACATAGGTGTGCAGTGTCCTCAGCAACAGTCAGCACCAGCCTGATGTTTCCTTGATTGTTCTACAACATAGGTGTGCAGTGTCCTCAGCAACAGTGCCTCACCACCACATCCTGCTGGGTAACCAAGTGCAATGACAAAAGCCAGTTTTCTTTGAGGACCTGTTGGACTTATCCGGTCCACAGCTTCAAAAGAGAGAGTCCATTCCTGGGACTGGATGTTGCATTTGGTAGACTGTAGTATCTATTAGGGTCACTGAGCCCTGTTATAGAGTAACTACATCTAAGCTTTTTGATACTATGTGTGTATATATTGACAAAAGGTTCTATAGTAGGTTTCCATATGAATCTTTCAAAAGGCCTTAAATGTTAGTTATCCCTCTTCTGGCCTACCCTCCATTTCCCAACCTGTTAACCCACCATTTTTGTTATTCTTATTTCCCACTTACACCACTTTATTCTATCCATCTCCCATGGTCCCTTACTAGATTCCTTATCTCTAAGGACTTTCCACTTTAAGCATACTTATCTAAATATTCAAATGCAGCATTCCCTTATAAGAGAGAAGAGATGGCCTAGCGGTTAAGAGCGACGACTGCTCTTACAGAGGACCCGGGTTCGATCCCCAGCACCCACATGGTGGCTGAGAACCGTCTGAAACTCCAATTCCAGGAGAGCTCCAGTTCCAGGGGAATCCGAGACCCTCTTCTGACCTCCGCGGCATTGCACAACACGGGTGCACAGACTTGCATGCAGACAGTACATTCATACACATACAGAAATAATTAAAAAAAATTAAAAAAAAAAGAAAGAACACATGATGTTTGTCTTTCTGGGTCTGAGTTACTTCATTAAGCTTCACAGTTACATCCATTTACATGTGAATTTCATAATTTCATCTTTCTAAACAGCAGAATAATATTACATTGTATAAATGTAACATGCATCCATTATCAATTCATCAGTTATGGATATCTAGTTGGGTTTGCATTTCCTGCCTATTCTGAATAGGATGACAATGAGAAAAGGTATCAACATGTAGACAACAGTGTCCATAGTTCTTAGGCCTAAATGGGACACATATATCATATTCAATCCTCCCAAGGCCCAGAGATCCTTGCAGAATTGGCAGTAGAAAACTGTTTAAGACCCAGAGGGGTAATTGAAACTGTCGTTTGGACACCAGGGGTAGTTAACAAATGAGCCCACAGCTCTTAGGACAGCATGCGGACTTGTGCCAACCCAAGCCAAGGGATAGACCCACATCTGGATCCTAGCTCAACCCTGCCTCCTAGACAGAACTCTAGTACCTCACACAAACTTATTCCCACAAGATCCAGCAGACATTGTAATTATACACTCAAGGGCAACTCTGAAGCATTATGAGGGATCATTCCTTTCTTAAATCTCTTTCTTCAGGCCACATGTGTCTGCCCAGATTATTTTTAAATGAGTAAGTACCAGACTGTTGTAATAGACCGAACTTCTGGGTGTTCCGTAACTATACTTGGAGGCCTATATTGATTTAGACAAAGGAAATAGAAGGAATATTTTGCCCCCTTTCCTCCAAGGTCAATTAGAACTCAGGGGACTATGGGAATTTCTCAAAATGTCCTGTAGTCCCAATGAGTCACTTGTCCTCTTCTTCAGGGAGGCCTTGGAAACTCCATGGGGTGGACTGTAACCTTCATCCATTCTAGGATAAGGAAGGTCAACACAGAGGAAAAGTTTCCTCAGTGCCTGTAAGTGAAGTCATGGTCAATCAAGCTCTTTAAACTCAAAAGATGTTAAAAGAAAATGACAGGGTCTCCCTGTACCTCTGGACTGTCCTGGAACTCACTCTGTAGACCATGCTGCCTCGAACTCACAGAATACCCGTGCCTCTGCCTCCCAAGTGCTAGCGATTTAAAGCGTGTGCCACCACACCCGGTATTTATTTATTTTTCTGTATGTTGTATCAATGTACTGGTCTGCATGCAAGTCTGTGATGCACCCGTGCTTATCATGATCACAATTGCGAGCAGGAAGGATCAGATAGAGAAGTTAGAGCAGTCGTGATTCCCCTGGAAGTGTAGTTCTCCTGGAGTTGGAGTTACGTCAGGGGCACGCGCTAACTCAGCCCCATGTGGCGGAAGTTGAAGAAGAGTTGCCAAACCCGCGTCGCTTGCAGTAGAGGTCGCGATGTGCTCTTAACCGCTAGGACCATCTCTCCAGCCCCTAAAAGAAACAATTTAAAAGACCATTTTCTTTTTGCGGCTCGGGAGAGATGGCCTAGGGTTAAGGCACCGACCCCTCTTAAGAGGACCACGGAGGTTCGATCCCCAGCACCACCACTGGCGAGCAGCCATGAGCAATAACCATCTGAACTCCAATTCCAGGAGAACTCCGTACTTCCAGAGGGAATCGACGCCCTCTTCTGACCTCTCGCGCATTTAGCACAGATGGGATGCATACAGCCTTGCTATCAGGATCAGTACATTCATACACATACAAATAAACTACAATTAAAAATAAAACAAAACAAAACAAATAGCATGACACAGTTACTCTATACCTAAGTTTTGTGTAGAATTTTTTTTTTTTTTTTGTTTGTTTTTTTTTCGGTCTTTTTGAGAACAGGGTCTCCCGTAGTCCCAATGTCTGGGAACTCACTCTGTAGACCAGGCTGGCCTTTGAACTCACCAAAGATCCCCTGCCTCTGCCTCCAAGGCTTACAAGTGCTAGGATTGTAAAAGGCTGTCGCCACCACGCCCAGGGACATAGTTTTTTTTTTTGTTTAAAAAAATTAAAAAACGGACCACCCGCAGAGAGTAACCGCTCCCGGCCCCCGACCGGCTCCGGCGCCGGCCCCTGCCTGCGCGTTCCCACTCTCCCACTAGCCACCTCGCCACCATGTCCAGCGAGGAGTACCGGCTGCGGCTCGAGGCCCAGGCGGAGGGCGCCCAGGACTGCCCCCGGCCCGCGCCCTGCTCTGCCCTGATGGTGGAACCCGAGCCACCGCCCTGGGCGCTCATAGCCAGCACCAACCTGACATCAACCAGGGCGCAGCGTGTCCCCGCTGCTGCAGGGTCTTCAACCCCTACAACCGAGTTCCCAGAGTTCAGCCGCCGCCTTCTCAAGGACCTGGAGAGCAAGTTCAAACTATATGATGCTGTACGGGATGGCTTCATCGACTTGATGGAACTAAAGCTCATGATGGAGAAACTGGGAGCCCCCCAGCCCCACCTGGGCCTGAAGAGCATGACCGAGGAGGTAGACGAGGACCTCGACGGCAAGCTCAGCTTCGGGGAGTTCAAGCGCATTGTTCACAAGGCTGCTGCTGGTGAGCGCAAGAGGACAGTGGGCTGATGGCACTGGCCAAACTCTCCGATGTAGCTCTGGAGGGTGTCAAAGGTGCCAAGAATTTCTTCGAAGCCAAGGTCCAGGCATTGTCATGCTCCAATAAGTTTGAAGCTGAGTTAAAGGCTGAGCAAGATGAGCGGAAATGGGAGGAGGAGGCCAGGAGGGTCCGCCCAGCTGCCTTCCAGCTCAAGGCGGCTTTCAGTGCACAGTCCTGCTGACCTAACCCCTGACCACAGCTGTGCCTCACAGATGCCCCGGAGGTGACCAGAATTCCTAAATTTTCTCCCTTGCTGCCCTGCCTGAGCCACCACCACAGGGACTTGTTGGCTGGCCTTCCCTGCCTTCCCTGCCTTCCCTGCCTTCCCTGCCTTCCCTGCCTTCCCTGCCTTCCCTGCCTCCTTGCCTTCCCTGCCTTCCTTGCCTTCCTTGCCTTCACTCCTCCGTCCTTATCTGTAGCCAGGACTCTTCTCTGCTTGGCAACTGTCGCTTCCCTAGTCCTGTTCATCCATGGTCTTTGGGACACGTTGCATCTCAGGCAGTTCTTCCCTGTGCTTCTCCCAACCTTTACTGGGCCAGTTTTCCTGTTCTTGGTCTTAGTCAGATTCCACTGACTGCTTTTTCTCCGTCTCCCATCCTGGTGTGATGGTGGGATCCAAGGGAAGACTTGTGGACGATTACCCCTGTCCCCTCTCCAGCCAGTGGTGTAGCTCATTCTACCATTGCCTGTCCGCTGGTCCTCAACTGTGCCTACTTTCTTGTTCCCCTCATCCATTTCTTTCTATTTTGACCATTTTTTCCTCTACTCCTATAAGAATGAAAGAGTCAGGGTGGAGTGTGTGTGGACCTATGGGTTGTATGAACCGGGCAGGCTGGCTCAGAGGGTTCTGGGAGCTAAGAGCTGAGGTTTGAGCACAGACTGATGCCAGAACAGCTGGGGGCAGAGGCTAATGCACCCCAACAATCCCCATTCCACCCCCAACTAGAACCCCCCCCCACTGGAACTCGGGAGAGAGTGGCTGGCAACAGAGGGAATACAGTGTTCAGAAGGTGTCATCCCGGTTGCTACCCACCCAGCTCTTGTAGAACAGAAAGGGAAAAGTGAACTATACTTTCCAATACATAACCAAAATTGAACGCCTAAAACCTAGACAAGTCAACACCCCATTCATAAGGAGAATACAACAAAGACACCCAAAGGAATCAAGGAAAGCAATCCTTCAACAAGGTGAAGAGGCATTCAAGATTCGCATCAGAATACAGGAAAAAGGCTAACCACATGCTGAGAGCAGAATGAAAGAACAACATGGGAAAAGCAGAGAATAACTCCACACCAAACTGTACAGAGCCAGTAGAGGACTCCTACAATGGGATCTCCCTAGAGGTAACCCAGGACACAGATCCCAAAATAACAATCACAGATATATTCAAAAGAAATCATAAAACTAAGGGGAGAGAATGAAAAACTCAGGAAGGACCTAGAGGAAGAAAAGGACAAACTTCAGAAAGAATTAAAAGCAGAAAATGACAGATTCTGAAAAGAGCTAGAGGGACAAAAATGACAAACTCCGGAAGGAAGTGGAAACACTGAAAAGATCCCATGCTGAAATGAAAAAGGAAACCAATGAACTATGAGAAAAGATTGAGAAGCTCCAAAAGGAAATGGAAATAGTAAAGAAAACACTAGAAGAAATGAAAAAGGAAATCGAACAGTCATCCAATCAAGAGGAAGAATGGGAAAAAGCCTAAGAAGCAAAATGGAAGAAGGAGAAAAAAGAATATCAGACATAGAAGATAACACAGAACAACTAAAAAGCTCAAGTAAAGACTATGAAAAATTTAAAAATACACAAGAGTGGAACAACCAGGAAATGTGGGACACTGAAAAGATCAAACCTTTGCATCATAGGGATAGAGGAAGGAGAAGAATCCCAAGAGAATGGTATTGATCAGATTGTCAACAAAATAATAGAGGAAAATTTCCCCAAATTAAAAAAAGTCAAACCCATACAAATACAAGAAGCAAGTAGAACACCAAATCGAATATACCAGAAAAGAACTCCCCCACCATAACATGGTTAAAATGCTAGACACCCAAAACAAAGACAAAATTCTGAAAGCCACAAGAGAAAAACAGCAACTTACATATAAGGGGAAANAAAAAAAATTAAAAAAGAATGAAAGAGTCATTAGAATAATGAACAGAAGGATTGCTGTCAGCTGACTCCATGCAAATCAGAGTAGACCCCTGACATTCCCAAGTGACGGACATACCCAGAGTCTTCTAAGACCGTGGAGTCATGACTGTCCTCATCAAACCAGCTTCCAACATTGGCTTCAATGGGTTGAAGTGAGAGTCAGTCAGATTTTTGTAACTTTTAAGTTCTTGGGATTTCTCACAAATACCAGGTGCTTGTATTTTTTTTGTAATTTCCTAATGTCATATTTATTACTTCTCTTTTGTAACTGCTGTCTTTACAATAAAGAAAACATCTGCCTTTCCATCTTAAAAAAATTAAAAGTGATAAAATGTTTCTTTAGGCCAAAGCTTTTATTCTCTTAATTTATAGTGAGGCTAAATTATATTTCCCATGCTTACTTGAATATCTAAATGAAAAATAAAGCTGGGCTTGGTGGTTCACGCCTTTAATCCCACCACTTGGGAGGCAGAGGCAGGCTGATCTCTGTGAGTTCAAGGCCAGCCTCGTCTACATAGGGAGCTCCAGGCCAACTGGGACTAAAGGGAAACCCTGCCTCAAAAAGACCAAAAAAGAAAAAAAGAAAAGAAAAGAAAAGGAAAGAAATAAAAGCATAGATTTATGGGACTGGCATCATCCACAGAGCAGTTTCACTCTGGGATATGCTTCAGTTCCTAGGTCTTACAATGCTGACCTGCCTCTGATCTTCTATAAGGACACACAGGTCTGTTCTATGTAGCGTTTTATCCAGTACTTGCTTACTACTGATGTTCAGATGGCCTCTCCAGAGGCCCTTGGATAAGAAGTCTTTCTGTCCAGTATAAACGTTAAAGACATATATAAACATAGTAACTGGAGTATTTTCTCAAAAAAGTGAGGAGAATATGGAGTTGAAATCTATCTATTTTTACTATAAAAGTAATAGAAGTAATCTTCTTCAAGCCCTCATAGGGGAAGGAAGACAACAGAGTTACCCCCCCCCCATATAATTTACTAGCTTTACCAGAAAGCAGAGGAGACAGCCAGGCAAGCAAGGAATTGGGGCATGCTTTTAAAACTTTGGGTTGAAAAAGTATAGATGCAGTTATTACTAATGTGCAGCTTTGGCTCCAGAATATGCTGCTTTGTGAACATAGTCCACTCTTTGTGTCCCAGGCTATTCTCTTGGAAGCAATGCTGTTCCACAGGAAAACCATGTGTTGTTCTGTCAAACCCAGGAACTACGTATAGATGAGTCTCAGGGAGTTTCCATTTGCTGCCAGTGGCACTTACCAAAACCTCAGTGGATTTCTGGACAGGAAAACAGAAGTAAAGAAACCCAAGATAATATGCAAGCCAGGCTTAGTAGCATAGATCAGCCAAGGGGCAAAGAAAACTCATTAGCCATCATTAATGAGTTCGAGATTGATGCTGATATAAGCTCCAGAAATGTTAACTGTGAGCCGCTCCACGTGGTCATCCTTAACAGCCCAAAGAGTGACACTAAGCATTTATGGACCTCAACTTGAATCAAACAAGGAATCCTGGCTCTGACACTAAACAGAATTTTAAGACTAATGTGTATGTTAAATATATTTTAATGTAGACTTAAGCAAGGTAGTTAAAAGAGAACTGGGGCTGGAGAGATGGCTCATGGTTAAGAGTATTGGTTGCTCTTGCAGAAGACCTAGGTTGGATTCCCAGCACCTATATAGCAACTAACCACCATTTGCAACTCCAGTTCCAGGGTATCTGACACCCTCTTCTGTGGGCACTGCATGACATCAGGGAACTTACATACAGGCCAGCAAGACACTCATATACATAAAATAAAAATTAATTTAAACAGTTTTAAAGATGAAATGCTGTTCATGAAGAAAATAAGACACGTCCAAGTGTGAAGACAAAGTTGCCTTTACAAATTGGAACTTTTTAATTTTTTAATTTTATTTTACTTTTTGCAATGAGTGTTTTGCCTACAGAAATATAAGCATATCATGTGCATGAAATGCCCCTGGAAGCCAGAAGAGGGTGTCAGACACTCTGGAACCAGAGTTACAGAGAGTTATTAGCTGCCATCTTGAAGTTGGGAATAGAAACCTGGTCTTCAGCAAGAGCAGCCAGTGCTCTTAACCACTGAGCTGTATCTCCAGCTCCAGGAAAAGAAAAATTACTTTTATTTATTTTTATTTTATGTGTTTGAGTATTATCTTGCATGTACACAAGAGCACCCATGTCATGAAATGCCTATGGAGGCCAGGAGAAGCCATCAGATTCCTGGAACTGGAGTTACAGATGGTTGTTAGCCACTATGTAGGTGCTCTGACTCAAACCCAGGTCTTCTGTCAGAGCAACAGAGCTCTTAACCTCTGAGCAATCTCTCCAGCCCCCAGGAAAGTTTGTGTTTTTATTTGTTGTATTTTTATTGTATTTTTATGTATTTCATACACAACATCTTTTTTTATTTTCATTTTTTTATTGATGCTTTGTGTATTTCATACATCATTTCCCAATTCAGTTCAGGCATATTTACCTTTTCCTTCCCCCCACCCCAGGCCCACCCGCATCCCAGATTAATGCTTCTGCCATAACTGTTCCTGGCATCTTTCACTCAGTTTTTTTTTTTCATTTTTTTAACCAATTAAGTGATAAATTTTATGAGTACATCATCCCTTCATGTGAAAACCAATTTGCCAAGCAGTTATTGTGCCCAAACCCACACAGCCCCTTGGTTCCCACCATCCAGCAGAGGGGAACTTTACATTGAATCAAGTTTGATCAAATGAGTGTCCAGACTATAGTTGTTGTAGTTTCACCATTCACCCCAATCACAGCCCTTACATTCTACCACGCCCCCTCTTCCACAGATTGTTCCCTAGGCTTAGAAAAGGGGCACAGGTGGATGAGAAGAAAAACAGTCTACTTTCTCTGGAGTTGTCTTGGACTCTGGTCAATTCTGGCTGTTTCCTTTCATGGGCTGACAGTTTGTCCAGGAATAACCTTTCGATCCTACTAATGAAGCACAAGCAATTAGATATATAGGTATGTAAACAGTACTAATTGTTATGGTAGGTTACTTTGGTATAGACACAGATGTTTGGATGGTATGTTAATCCATGAATTACTTTTTTTTCTGCTAAATATGACAGGGTCTAACTGTGGCTTATAACATCTCCTAACCATTAGAGGATGTAGGCTTGTGGCATCAGCCATGGGTTATTCCTCCAAGGAGAGAGTTAATAGCCAATTAGATTTGGGATATACAGGCATATGGCTGCCTCTGCTGCACAGTATTTCCAGGCAGGTGAGGTGTAGCTGATGCTGACACAACATCTTAATCACCTTTATACACCCTTGCCCAGTGGCACCCTCCCATAAGCCCCCAGCACTGGATTTCATGTGCTCTGTCATTTCTGTTAAGGCTTATCAAGTCAAGTTAGTGTGCCCAGGCATCCCTCTGTGCAAATTCATCACCTGGGGTCTAGTCAACCTACACAGAGTCACTCCCCTTTAGAAGGTCAGCTCTTCCTCAACCAGCAGTTATCAGCTGCCAATAGTACTTTGGCTAAGATTGGGGCCTATTGTCCATTTCCACAGTTCTATGCTAGGTTTTGTCTGCTTGAGTTTGCATGGATCTTATGCAGGATAACACCATTACTGTACATTCATGTGAACAAAGCCCCAGGAGCCTTTAAGACTCTGTTTCCACATGCTCATGCACCTCTGCCCCTGGCTCATACGGTCTTTCTTCCCCCTCTTCCACAATGGTCCCTGAGCTCTTGGGTGGGTGACGTATATAGGACTCCTGTGCAAGAACCCACACTCTGAAGTGTCCTGTTCCCTATGCTTTGGAGATTATGGCCTTTTGTGTTCATTGCATTCTGTTGCATGAGGGAGCTTCACTGATAAGAGTTGAGAGATGCATTAATATTCTCTCTACCCCTCTGTTACACTGTATTCCATGGACCTTAGGTGTAGAGGTTCCATTGTAGATGTGTCGCTTGGGTTTGGGTATTTCACAGATACTTATTCTCTGTGTGCGACCAGTTGTAAAACTCTGTAATAATCTCCATCTGTTACAAAAGAAGTTTCTTTGTTGAATGGTGACTGGCATACTTCTCTGTAAATATAAGGATCCATACTTTGCACATAGTAAGAAAGGAAATTACATTTGTCCAGGGATGTAAGAGAATTAATGTTTTCTCTAAGATCTACGACCTATCCAGTCATATGTATTTGTCTATGTTTACAGCACCACACATGAGTTTTCTCCCAATGAATGGACTCTAAGTGCAATTATGTAGATGTTGATTACCCCCACAATAAAAGTGCCACTACTGCACCAATATAGTTTGCTGTCTTGGTCATTGAGATGATGGTGTGGTTTTTGTCTTTCATTCCACTTATGTGTTTGATGATATTTATTGATTTTCATATGTTGAACCATCCCTGCATCTCTGTTATGAATCCAACTTGGTCATGATGGATGATCTTCTTGATGTGGGTCTGTATGCCATTTGCCAGTATCCTGTTTAGAATTTTGGCATCTGTGTTCATTAGGGAGATAGTTCTATAATTCTCCTTTTTAGTTGTATCTTTGCCTGGTTTTGGTTATAGAGTGATGCTGGCTTCATAGAAGGAATTTGGGAGAATTCCCTCTGATTGTATCCTTCTAAACAGTTTCAATAATAATGGTTGTAGGTCTTTTTGAAATGTTTTATAGAATCTGCCGTGAAACCATCTGGGCCTGGCTTTTTTAGTTGGGAGGTTTCTTATTACATCTTCAATTTCTTCATGTATTGTGGGTCTGTTTAAGCTGTGGATCATCTTCTTGGTTTGAGCTTTTTGGTGATTCCCAGGATTTCAGATATTCATCCATTTCTTCTTAGGTTTTCAAACTTAGTAGAGTATTAGGTTTTTGAAGTATTTTTTTTGAAGATTCCTGTATATGATTTTTCTTGGATTTTTCCTTGTCTGTTGTGATATTTTCCCTTTTCATCACAGATTGTTGATTTAGAGTTGTTCCTTTCTTTCTTTGGTTAACTGGGCTAGAGGTTTGTCTATCTTGTTTATTCTTTCAAATAACAATTTTGGATTCATTGATTTTTTTGTATTGTTTCTTTTCTTATGTTTCTATTTCATTGATTTCTTGCTCTGATTTTTATTTTTCTTCCTTGTCTGTTTGCTTTTAGGGTTCATCTATTGTTTCCCTGAAGTGCTTTTAGCTGTAGTGTTAGTATCATTTTCGTCTTATGTTTGCTCTTTCTGTTAATGTAGGCCCCAAGGGCTTATAAACTTCCCTCTTAGGGACTGCTTTAAGGTATTCCCCATAGGTTTTGTTGTGTTTGTATTGTATTGGTCATTTCAGCTTCCAGGAATGCTTTATTTCTTTCTTTATCCTTCCTTGACCCACTCATTATTTCAGGAGTGTGTTGTTTTAGTCTCCATGTGTTTTGTAGGCAGGAGGGCTTGTCCTGGTTGATGTTAGCTTTATTGCACTGTTGGTCTGATAGGAATGCATGAATATTTTTTTTTTTTCAACTTTTTGTTTTTTTGGAGGTTTCTTCTGTGTCCTAGTATGTTGGTCGATTTTGGAGAATGTTCTTTGGGGGTACTGATAGAAAGTGTATGCTCTGGTATTAGGGTGGAATTATCGGTAGAGGTCAATGAGGTCCATTTGGTGTAACAATCATTCATTCAGATGTCTTTTTTTTTTTTTATCCTGTTGCCCTATCCAAAGACTCGTGGGGTATTGAAATCCCTACTATGATTGTTACTGGTGGTTAGTGTGTGACTTTTTGTGTCCTGGAGAACTGTCTTATAAAATTTTGGTGACCAGAGTTTGGGGCATATATATTCATTAATTGTGAAATCTTTTCTTGATGTGAATTGCTTTCTTTGATAAAAAGTATATGGCCTTCTCTATCTCTTTCTGATTTCTTTTACTTTGAAGTCTATCTTGTCTATATAAAAATAGCAACACCTGCTTTCTTTTTGGTTACCATTTGCTTGGAATATTTTTTCCCATCCTTTCCTTTAAGGTGGTGTCTGTCCTGAAGGTAAGATGATATTTCTTTAGACAGCATATGATGGTTTTGTTTCCTATCCAATCTCCCAGTCTATGTCTTTTGATTGGGGAATTTAGTCCATTAATATTTAAGGTTATGACTGATAGGTTTGTGTTGCTTCCTTGTCTTATCCATTTGCGTTTGGGTTTAGGTTTCTACTTCTGCAAGTTATGTTTTATTGATTTCTCTTTCTAGGTGCCTGGAAGGTTGCTTCCTTTCTTCTGTCCTTTTAATTATTTCAAGATTCTCTGAAGGGTTGGTGTTTTGGACATGTATTCTTTCCATCTTGTTTATGTTCATCGGAAGGTTTTTCTCTCTCCTTCTCAACTATAATCTGACATTTTTTGCTGGGTAAAATAACCTGGTTGGCATCTATTGTCCTTAAACACTGGGAATGCTTTGCCCATGTTTCTTGCTTTCATAGTTTGCAATGGAGAAGTTCAGTTGTAATCTGATCGTGTTTTTCCCCTTTAGGGTCACTAGTTTTTTCTCTTGTGGCTTTAAGGATTTTCCTCTTTGTTTGGGTATCCTAGCATTTTAACCTGACATGTGGCGTGGAGAATTTTTTTCGATCTTGTCCTGCTTGGAGTTCTTGGCTTGTTGTATTTTGTATTGGTTTGTTTCTTTTTTTAGTTTGGGGAAGTTTTCAATCCTTGATTCTGTTGAAGATCTGATCTAATTACCGTTCTCTTGGGATTCTTCTCCTTCCTCTATTCCTGTGATGTGGAGGTTTGATCTTTAAATAGTGTCTCACAGTTCCTGGTTGTTCCACTTTTGTGTATTTTCACATTTTTCATAATCTTTATTTGAGGTTTTTAGTTGTTCTGTGTTATCTTCCAGGTCTGATATTCTTTGTTCTGCTTCCTCCATTCTGCTTCTGAGGCTTTTTCCATTCCTTTCCTCTTGATTGGATGAGGGTTTTATTTCCTTTTTCATTTCCTCTTCTGATTTCTTTAGTATTTCTACTTCTTTTTGGAGCTTCTCAATCTCTTCCTGTAGCTCTTTGCTTCTCTGGTTGGTTTCCTTATCTTTTTCAGCATGGGATCTTTTCATTGTTTCTACTTCTTTCTGGAGTTTGTCATTCTCTCTCTCTCTAGGTCCTTCTTGAGTTCTTCATTCTCTTTTCTTAGTTCTTTGATTTTCTCTTTATAATCTTGTAGTTCTTTAAATATGTTCCCAATTGTGTTTCTGATATCTATGTCCTGGGCCATCCCCAAGGGGATCCCACTGTAGAAATCTTCCATAGGGTTGGTAGAGCTTGATGCGGGATTGTCCTGCCCCTTTCCCTGTGTTGTCTCTTCTTAGTGTTCCTAGCATATGGGCTTCTCCTTGCCTGTATTCCAATGTGAGTCCTAAATGCCTCTTCACTGTATTGAAGGCTTGCTTTGCTTGCCTCCTTTAGATGCTTTTGTAATCCCAGTTGGCGAGGGGGGGTGTGATCTTTAGCCTGTGCCCCGGTACCTGCGCTTCAGCTGGTCTCAGGAGATCTCAGATCTCAGGAGATCTCAGATCTCAAGACTCACACAACCCTACCTTTTATACCAGCTGGGAGGATAACTCCACCCCCACAGCCGCAAAAGCCAATTAAGCCAAAGACAACTGGATTATTGGATTTACTAGACTAAGTCAATCAACAATCAACCTTGCAGAAGCACCCAGTTCCTACCTACCTTCCTGCACTTCAGCTAGTCTCAGGGGATGTCCAGTTTCACATTTTAATTTTTATTTTATTGTTTACAATAATTAGTTAAGTGTGTAAAATAAAACAATTTAGAAATAAAATATGTTCTTCATTGAAGAACACATAAAGGCAACTTATTTTTAGATTTTCCCATCTTTTTACAATTGTATGATGAATTAACAGAATAATCAAACATAAAATCAGCTGGAGTATCAAATATCGATCTGGCTATGTTTTGCAAACATTTCCCCCTTCCTTAGATTAGTTACAAGAGGAATGTTGACAAGAAAAGTGGAAGGTCAAACACTGCTAGCATGTTTAACCAAAAAAATGCTTTCAGGTGTCTGAAAGAAAGCAAACAAAGGCTGTCAGAAAACAAAACGTTTTCAAAGCAAAGAATGAAACAGATTCCACAAACCAAATAATTTGAGAGCAAATTAGAAATGAAATTTATCTGCCAAACAGGATCCTTAAACCACTAGCTCATTATAAACAAATAAGCCCTCAACCAAACCAAGGGAGGCCCAAGAAAGGCCTGGCACAAACTCATCACAGTCCACCAGAGAAGACTCCACCAGAGGGCTTAGACGAAATGGATCTGGGCCAGCACCTTCCTTCCATCCAGGTGATTCACCTGCTTAAAGGTGGTTCATTCTTTAGTCCAATTTTGGGTGTCATTACTGTCAACACAAAAACACAGCTCTCACTGCAAAAAAGATAAGAGATAGTTTATTCTAAAGCAAAATATGATTGATTGTGACTGGAGAACACAGATTTAGGTAATCCCAAATTCATGGTTCAATGTGGTAATAGTTATGTTTTTAGAGTAACAAAACAAAGTCATGAATCAAAGCACTTTTCAAATATGTTGGTGGAAATGTATTATATTAATAATAAATAATGAATGTATTATAATAAATATATTAAGTTGGCAGACTAAAGCAAGCAGGGAATTGTCAGCTATAGGCCTAGGTGCTAACTGATGGTATCTGAACTTTTTGGTTGGTGGGAACTAGATGTCTGTCATACATTCCAAAGGATTTACCCAATGGTCACAAAGGTATTCGGCCAAGTGCAGAGTAGGGCAATAAATGGTTATTAAGAAGGCTAACGATGCTGCATGATCGTTTGACTGTGGACTTGCATCTTCCAAACTGTTAGTCATTTTGCAGGAGTTTCTGTGAAAACTGAAGCTTCCTTCTGTGAGCTGTTCTAGTGGAGATGGACATGTCCACAGACCACCAACCTGCTGTACAAAAAACCCTCACCGAGACTCTCTTACCAGATGACTCCAAGTTGCATCACTTTGACAATTAAAATTAACCATCATGTGTGACTAGGGACATGGCTGAGCAGTTAAGAGAGGTTGCTACTCTTCCAGAAGACCCCTGTTTAGTTCCCAGAATCTATGGGCTGGCTCAGAACCTTGTAATTCCAGCTCCAGGGGATCTGACACATTTGTCTGATTTCTGTGGGTGACAGGCACATGTGGTAGACATACATACATGCAGGAAAACACTCCTATGTATAAAATAAAAATAAATATAAAAAGGACCAACCCATCATGGATGAAGAGTGGTATGTTTAAGGAGAAAAACAGGAGTAAAGAATAAATGCTTGAAGCTCTGCAGAAGAAATGGTCAGAAACATAGTGTTTTAGTTTACATTCATATTGGTGTAATGAAAACCAACTTAGAAAAAAGGGTTTATTATGCTTTAGCACAGTTCATCATCAAGAGAAGCCAAGGTGGGAACTCAGGGCAGGAACCCGAAGCACAGGCCATGGAGGAAAGCTGCTCACTGGCTTGATCCCCTGGTTCATGCTCAGCCTGCTTTCTTATACAATATATAACAACCTGTCCAGGGTGCCACCACCCACAGTGGGCTGGGACCTCCCACATCACTCAACAATCAAGAAAATACCCCCATAGACATGGCTACAGGCCAGTCCAATGGAGGAAATTCCCCAAATGAGGCTCCTTCAACCCATGAGTCAAGTTGACAATTAAAGCCAACCAGCCCAACAAACCACTTTTTATTTTTTTTTTCTCTTATATGTATGAGTGTACTGCTTGTATGTAGGTAGATACGGTGGTGTTGTGCAATGCTGCAGAGGTCAAAAGAGGGCGTTGGAGGTAAAGACAGTTCTTAGCTGCCATGTGGGTACTAGGAATCGAACCCAGGTCCTCCTCAAGAGCAGTCAGTGCTCTTAACCACTGAACCATCTCTCCAGCCCCAAACTGCTTTTTAACCTGACAATCACATCACTATTAAACTGCAAACATTCCATTTCTTATCCCCAATGCATGATATTAATATTAATATCACAACATTAAGCAGTACACATTTAAAAGTCCCATAGTCCTTAAAAATCCAAACACTTTAAAAGTTCAAAGTCTCCTTTAAAAGTCTCTTAACTGTGGGCTCCTGTAAAATCCAAAACAAATATTATCTTATTTAAAAAGTAAAGAATTGGATACACCTAAGCAAAAGCACAGCCCAGCAGAGTAGCTCCAGGAGGGACATTTGGGATTCACTCACAATCTCCTGGGCTCCAAAGGATTTCGGCAGCTTCACTACTTTAACTCTGCCATCCACAGCACACACAGCTTGTCTCAGAGGCCCAGGCTGGCTGTCCTCTACCTCTGCAGCGCCCTTGGTGGTCGTCTCACTGTCTTGGCATCTCCAATATGCTGCTTTCCCCACTGAACCTGAGGCTGCACCTTTCCACATAGGCTCTCTTGGCCTCTTAGGGTGCACCCTCTCGTCTTCAATACCAGAACCATGCAGGAGACTCTTAGACATTATCAAGTCCTGCTTCCAGCTTGAGATAGAGCTTTGGGGTCCCTCTGGTGACAGTTTGTGTGTCCTGACCATGAGGAAATACTTCCCAGAAGATTTCACCTGGTCTCTTGTTACTCACAGCTGATCTTTCAGCCCCAGCTAACTAGCATCAATTGTCCCAGGAAAGCAAAGGTTTCATTTGAGGTTCTGGTCTCTTCTTCCACAGCTAACTCTTCAGCCCCAACTGACCAGAAACCATGGATTCTCAATTCAAAATACCATACAAACAACACTGATAATCTTTGCTTCCCTTTGAAGCTTCACAAGCCAGGCCTCCATTGTCCAGAACTCTCTCAGCATTATCTTCCAGATTCCTACAGATCAGCACACTGAGCTATAAACATCCAATGGCTTTTCCTGTCTGAAGCTCCAAAAACATGCACAAGCCTCCCTAAAACAACTGGGTCAGGTCTGTCACAGCAATAGCCCACTCTCTGGTATCAACTTCTATTCTATTCACAGCTTTCTTAGTGCTGTGATGAAAACTCTGCCCAAAACCACTTTGGGGAGGAAAGGGTTTTTCAGGTTTCCAGAATCATCAAGAGAAGCCAAGGTAGGAACTCAGGGCAGGAACCTGGAGCACAAATCATTAAGGTACAGTGCTCCATTGGCCATGCTCTGCCTGCGTTCTTATACAACACAGGATAACTTTCTCAAGGGTGGCACCATCCACAGTGGGCCCTTACACATCAATCAAGAAGATGTCCCACTGGCATGGCCTTAGGCCAGTCCAGTGGAGGCAGTTCCCAAGTTGAGGCTCTCTCTACCCAGGTGTATCAAGCTGACAACTAGCACAGACAGAAACAGCAAACCAAGTTTGAAGGGCAGTGTCATCGGTGTTAGGGAGTATCGTGAACCCCAGTCAGGCCAAAGCAGGCTCTAGAATCCTTAACAACCTTTGCAAACAAATCCTTACCAAGTTTTGCAAAAAAAAAAAAAAATTTAGGTGCATCGGTTGATTCTAGATGTCAGAGCTATTTAATCTTACTGTTTCCTACAAAATTAAGAATAATTATACATTTAGGATAATTACCACAGTTGGTATTCTTTCATTTATAAAAATGATGTTTCCTACCTCTATTTCCAGATCTTCTGATACCATCACAGATCTCTATTTTTGTGCTCTAAATATAACCTTTAGTAGTTGAATGTCTTCCTGAGTTACTTCAGTTCCCTCAATGAATTTAATGCTGTCTGGAACCACTAATTTTATTTTGTCTGAATTATCCAAGTTTGAATTCTTGCCTGGGTTGCAGCAGCAGCTATTTTTACAAAGTCTTCGTTATTTTCTAATTTCCCACAATACGTGTCCTGCTTTGCCAGCTCTTTAGTACAAGTAAGAAAAGACAGCTGAGGAGAGAGAGAGAGAGAGAGAGAGAGAGAGAGAGAGAGAGAGAGAGATGCTGTGTTGAGGGGTCTCCACTTTAACACGATGCCAGTGAGACCTGGCTGGAAGGGGAAATTTTCTCTTGTTTTCTTCCATATGCTCAGTTGGAATCTTCTTCAAAGATGACTTTTAAAACTTCATTTTCGAATCAACAGTGGAGTAATCCAATCTGCCATGAAGTAGTTAATAAAAACACAGCCATGCACAATTATTTCAATAATGAATGGATGGATGCCTTGCTATATAGACACAATGAAACAACTGGCCCTTAAGGGGTAGGGAACATACAATGTGGATGAGGCAAGCACCAAAGGTCACATATGGTATGCTGACATTGGAATACTCATTACAGGGAAATAATGTCAGTGACAGGCAGGTCCATGGGGAGGAACCCAAACTACCCATTGTCAGGGCAAGGGAAAAGGGGATTGCTACTTACAGGACATGGCATTTCAGTTTGAGTGATGGGTGTCCAAGAAACAGACAGAGGCAGGGACTGGGGACATTGTGAGCTGTGGGGAGCACCAGTGAGCCATGCACTTTGAAGCAATTCATCTGTGTACATTTCCTCTAAGTACGAAAGAAGGAAAATATCATAGGGTTTTCATCACTCCTACTCCTGATCTGCATTTCTACTTAGTCACGAAAATAATAGATACACTCAACAGCCATTTCTGGCTTAAAACCTTTGTCTTCAGGGGCTGGAGAGAACTCTGTGTTAAGATGTGTTGATGGGCTGGAGAGATGGCTCAATGGTCAAGAACACTAGCTTTCTTGCCAAGGACTAGGGTTAGAATCTCAGAAGCCACATGGTGGCTAACAACCATCCATAACTCCAGTTCAGGGGATCCAGCTCCCTTTCTGTCCTCCTTGGGCACAGCAAGACAACGGTATTCTCAGACACATGCAGGCATAACACTTATGAACATAAAAAATAAAATAAGTATATTTTTAACAGAACACTTGTTGCTCTTGCAGAAGATCCGAGTTTGGCCCCATCACCCACTTTGGGCAGTTCACAACTGCCTGTATCTCCAACTCTAGATGACATGAGGCCTTCTTCTGACCTCTGTGGGCACCCACATGTATATACTATGTCTTATACATACAGACACACATATACTACACATACACACAAATAAAAACAAGCATATTTAAGAAGCTGCTGTCTTTCGGTTCAGTCTCTTCAGGATTTTCAAGTCACTTTCTTTGTGACCATTCCCCACCCTTCCCATGGCAGGGCCAGCACCCAAGGACATTGCTGGGTGGGGCTGGGTGGGGCTGTGAGGACACCATGCCTTTTTCCTTGATAGATCCTTATATTGCTCATTGCTGAAATTTTAAGTCATCTGCTCTTGGCTTGGTGCTCAGTGACTGACAGGAGCAAGGGGACACTTGTGCAGCTCCCCCAGCCACCTGAGGTTGTCCAGCATCTGCTTCCCTGTGCCCTCCTGGGTGAGTTACAACCTTTTTTATTATTTAATTTCTTATTTTTTTACAATTTTAAGTATGTACATGTTGCATTGTGATCATACTTGTGTAATATTCTCTGCACCCCCAACCCACACACACACACACACACACTGTTGATGCCTTTCTTTGTAGGAAGCTTTCTTTTTATGGTGAACAGGGACCACATGGCCCTGCTAAGGGGAATGAGAACACAGTGCCTGCTTTGTGGACACCGTGAGGAACTGACCCCTTGGTGCAGAGGCCAGCTGGCTACTTCCCATAGCCCGGCCTGGGTGGTACTTCCAACTCAGGCCCTTAGCCTGGACCCATGAGGCACGTGTTCCACTCTTGGCCGTGACTTCCCACCTGCTGAACCCTGGACAGGAATTCCAGGCCAATGGCTGTTGGCATCCCTTCAGCCAATGTCCACTCACAACACCAGCTACCCAGATTGGTGGTCCGCAAGGGGAACCTTTTTCCAACCCACTGGCCACCCGAATGAAATGCAGGCCTACCTTAGCCTGTATGCAAACAATAATTAATAAAAAATATTGGCTGGGAATTCCATGATGAAGTTACTATGAAATTCAAATTTATTCCTTGCTACAGCCTGCTTTTATAAACTAAACAACACGACATCAGTTCCCAGAACCAATCATAAGTCCCCCAACTCCTTGCCACTGAACATCATTGCCCTACCCAGAATCATGCACCTAGGCCACGTTGCTTGCTCCTCTTTGGGGCGGGATCAGACCCTCGGCCATGAGGTGCCCTGAGGCGTGATAGCTGGAAGCTAGCCTGCAATTTAAGATGTATTTCTGTTGGGAGCTGCAAAGTGCCGCACCTCAAAGGTGGCGCCGGTTTCCGCCTCCCACCCCCACGGGGGTGAGCGCTCCATGCAGTTGGTTTGGCCCTGCTGAAGCCCTCTGTTCTGCATAGAGATATCCTATCCTTGAGACCCACATGGTGGAAATCGATTGGTTATGAGATGCTATATAAGTGGTGAACTGGTAGGAGACGTTGAGAGGAGACGTTGGGAGAGAGCGGATGTAAGGGTGCCTGAATAAACTGCTCGAGGAAGATCGCTCTTGTGTTGTGTCTTCTTTCGCTGGATGAAGGGAGTCGCGATGAGTGGTGGCCCGCACGGGGATCCTCGCTTCTGATCAGAACCTTGGGCAGTCGGGGCGGCACTGGTAAGTTCCCAGGTAAGGAGGGACGATAAAGGTCGCGGTGAGCGACAAGTCAAAGACCGCAGTAAAGCGGCAAGGATAAATTCGCTGTTTGGTGAATCAAAAGTGAAAGCTCGTGGATTTGCGAGCCAAGATCAGTAGCTGTTTGGATCAAAAGTGTAAGCTTGTGGATTTGCGAGCCAAGATCAGTAGCTGTTTGGCGAATCAAAAGTGAAAGCTCGTGGATTTGCGAGCCAAGATCAGTAGCTGTTTGGCGAATCAAAAGTGAAAGCTCGTGGAGTTGCGAGCCAAGATCAGTAGATGGAAGTATATCTACTTCTTGCTGGGAGTCTGTTTGTTAGTTTTCTTTTCTGGGCAATCGTTTTCTCAGTATTCTGCAGGGCGTGTCCCAAAGGAGTTAACATGGGGAACTCACCGACCCACCCAATTTTTTATGCCCTCAAAGACTTGCTTAAGGCAAAGGGGCTAAAATTTAAAAAGGAAACATTGATTAATTTTTTGACAGAATGTGATCTTATTGCCCCCTGGTTCTTAGTGTCAGGAAGTTTGACAGTAACAAGCTGGGATAAATTGGGGAGAGATCTCGATTTTGCGTGGGAGACAGATAATGGTCTTGCTTATATCTCTGCTTCCTTTACCCAATTTTGTTGACAGATGAATGTTGTCTGCTCTCACAGTCTACCCTATAATCCACAAGGACAGGGAATTATAGAACGTGCTCATCGCACATTGAAAGAGTGTCTATCAAAACAAAAAGGGGGAATTGGGAAGAATAAATGGCCAAAAGATAGGCTCTTATTAACTCTCTTCACTTTAAATTTTTTAAATTTTGACAATAATAATAATTCTGCTGCTGATCGACATCAGTGGCGTGAAGGAAAGGAAAAAGGATATGTGAAATGGAAGGATCTACTTACAGGACAGTGGAACGGACCGGACCCAGTCCTGGTCTGGGCGAGAGGCTCTGTTTGTGTTTTTCCACAGAATCGAACTGACGCCGTGTGGGTGCCAGAAAGACTCACCAGAAAGTGTAACAAAACTTCTCAGGATGAAGATTCCCCTGCTGACGCTGCTGTCACTGATCCTGAGTCTGGTAACACCAACCCAGATGGATCCGCGATGGGGGATACTGTCGGTGTTCCCGAGACCAATGCCAGTTCGCCATGATGCTAAGCTTTTCCCTCGCCTTTTTAGTACTAATTCATCTTGGGATGTACCCTATTTGCCCTTAGATTAATAGCCAGTATTAATGAAAATAGAAGTTTTGCATTAAGTGGTAGTCCATGTTTTCTTAAGGTTAGAAATATTAGTGAAAATTCAAAATGTGTTCAGATGTATAATCAGATAGCGGCTTGGTTTGATTTGCCAGAGGATTCCTATGGACCCTGTCATTCTGCCAATGCCTCTTGGCTTAGTGGATGGTGGCCAGCTAAGCATGGGGAAGAACAAGCACCCCGCCAACCTAAATATGCTCCACATTGTTTGAGCATTAATTGGGGGAAATTAATCGACGCATTGATCTTGTCCAGGAAGAGATAGATATATTGTGGCAAATAGCACAATTAGGATGTGAATTTAAACATTCGGGCCTATAATAACTTTTCCCATGCTGCAAATCTATCTAAACAACTTTCTAGCTATCTTCTAGGAAACTGGTCTGAGCAGTTTGAATGATTGGTGACCCAACTAAGAGTGGAAATAGTGCAGCGCGAGTGGGCCTGGCCCTTGCCATCGGACTGCCATCCTGGATCTCAACAGCCATGAATCATCTCAAGGAATGGGCGGAGTTGGGATCCTTGGCATGCGTAATGTTGTTCGTATCTTTCCTCTTCCTGTGCTGTCTTTGTAAAATGAGAGTATCTCGACAGCAGAACATGGCTTTACTAGCACAGGCTTTTCTTGCCATTGAAGATGGACATTCCCCATGAGCTTGGCTCTCAATTATGCAAAAATCTTAAAGGTCGTGTCGCCCCTGAATATCTTCATGATCCTACTCAGAGACGGGCAACTTTCCTTCTACCTAAGGCATGGAACCCTCAGGGCGATGGGGTATCCTATGACGGGTTTAATGGAGGAATGATCCTAAGACAGGGGGGATTGTTGAATTCCATCTGCGGCCTCGAGACCATGCTCTATTAAAACAAAAAGGGGGAACTGTTGGGAGCTGCGAAGTGCCATGCCTCAAAGGTGGCGCCGGTTTCTGCCTCCCACCCCCACGGGGGTGAGCGCTCCATGCAGTTGGTTTGGCCCTGCTGAAGCCCTCTGTTCTGCATAGAGATATCCTATCCTTGAGACCCACGTGGTGGAAATTGATTGGTTATGAGATGCTATATAAGTGGTGAACTGGTAGGAGACGTTGAGAGGAGACGTTGAGAGAGAGCGGATGTAAGGGTGCCCGAATAAACTGCTCGAGGAAGATCGCTCTTGTGTTGTGTCTTCTTTCGCTGGACGAAGGGAGTCGCGACGGATTTCCCCACATTTCTTCTTTACAACTGTTCCTCCTGTTTTCATGGTGTGGGTGTGTGTGTGTGTGTGTGTGTCCATGTGTGTCTGCACAGATAGCCACAGCCGCTCCTTCCTAGCCTCCGGCTCTATGACCTTGCTGCCACACTTTCTGTGATATTCCTTGATCCTAGAAGGGGATGAGACCCAAGTCCCATTTAGGTCTCACCACTCCACAGTCACGCCCTCTGGGCATTTTGACATGTTATGCATCTATTCACGACCCATCACCACTTCCCAAAGCAGCTTCTCTGATCAAGGCTGGAAGCAGCAGCAGTCTCAGGAATCAACAAAAATATTTAGATGCAGTTTGACAACGTGTCCATTTAGCAGAGCATCAGAAGCAGTACCCCCTGCCCAGTGCATGTGCGCCGTCCCCACCCGTCAAGGGCCTCTGACCAGTTGCCAGCACCAGCCATGTATTCCTTCCTGGGCCCCAGCCTCAAATCCAATCCAAAAGCTGTTGGATTCCCCCAAACAGTCATGCCCCTCACGCACCAGTGGGCCCACCTGCTGTCGCCACAGCCTTTGCTGGAAGAAGCTGTTCCCTTCACATCTGGTGATTGCACATGTTGCTCCTGGGATGGCAGGCAAGTCAGCATGGTGCCCGTCTCCATTCCAGGAGCAGCAGGAAATTGTTCTCCTGCTCTTCACTGTCGCCCTGCCCTGCCCTGTGGTACAGGAGTGGTCCTCAGAGATATAAAACATGTGCACCTGTATCAGGAGAAATATTTTAAGAGATTCTAGTTGGCTGACAGAATCACAGAGGCTATCAACTTAATTATCCACAGGACAATCTGACAGACGGAAGGTGCAGGTAAGAGCCGATACTGGAATAGTCTCCATTCCAAAGACCAGGGATTCAGGTGGTATACTGCAATCTGAAAGCAGAACTCATGTGTCTTTAACATTCATTTTCACTCTTGCTGCCTTCAGCTGAACAAAGGAGGTCAGCCAAATGGTAGAAAAAGCCTGTTTTGAGCTTAAGACCAGTTGATTCCAAACGTTAATCATATCTAACATGAAAACAACAAAACATACATGTTGGCCAACTGACCAAACATCTGGATACTGTAATCTAGCCAAGCTCATATATAAAATCAACACCATCAAGGATTGGGGCTCAGTAGACAAAGAATTTCCCATACAAGTGAAAGACCAGTGTTTGGATCCCCAGAACCCACAAAAAAGCCAGGCAGGGATACAGTAAGGTAATCCACTCAGCACTTGAGGGGCAGAAACAGGGGTGTCAGGGGCAAACTTGGTAGCTATATTGGCTGAATCTACAGGTTCCTGGTTCAACAAGTGACTTGCCTCAGTAAATAAAGTGGAGAGCAATCAAGGAGGACACTCAACATAAACCTCTGGTCTCCATGTGCACACATGTGTGTTTAAATCTGCACATATTTTCTCACATACATGTAAGCACACCACACACACACACTCACACACACACACACACACACACACACACACATACACACACATGCATAGACTACTATCAAAGTCATGGGGGCAAAGCCTGGGTTCTGACTCATGAATCTGCCAGCCCATGCGCAGTCACCTCCTTAGAGAATTAGACTGCTTATTATAATATTCTATTTTCCCCTACTATCTCTGCAGGTGGAGTTGTAACTGATCTATCCACCCACTCCCCTGCTCCCCATAGAGTGACTGGACATAACATCCTGCCTCCAGGCTCCTACAACCCTCAGCACCATGTTTCTAATTCTTTTCTTGCCCCAAACCCCTCATCGCAGACCTTCTCCCTCCACAGCCTGAAGTTTATTTCCACCCTGTTCAGTGTGTGGTTCTTCGGGGTCACCAGAAATCCTGAGGTGCCTACCCAGTCCCTCACAGCTCAGCACTGCCTCTACCACACTGGATACTGGGGGCAGGGGAGAGAGAGAACAGTCCATTTTATGCCTCGGGCAAACCACAATTGTTCCCTCACAGACCATTTGGTTGCACATTCCAGTGCCAACTATGCTCACAGACAGCAACTGTCTTCAGTCAAAACTCCAAACTCCCGGGAGAGTGAATTTATTATCCCAGATGGAGTTCTGGCCTGCTCCAAGACCAAGCCTCTAGGATGAGGGAGGGGGAGATGCAGCTGTGTCTAGCCTAGGTACAGATAGCCTCTTTTCTGACTGGCACATGTGTCTGTGTCTGTAAGCTTGTAAATAACAAGATCTGTATGAGTTCATGACACTCCAAAGATAAGAAAAAGACTTCCTGGGAACTGTTGAGACTAGGAGATGCCCCACCAGGACCCCAGCTTCTCCCTCCACTCCCTTCACTAACCCTTCCCGCTTCTTTCCTTCCTCGGGTGCTCTCTGTCTGCCATATTCAAGGCTTCTTATCACTTCATGCTCCCGCTTGCTGATTCTCTACTTCATGAAAACAGTCAATGGAAATCGCAGGAAGTTCCTCCCATCTACAAAGCATGGCTGCTGCTGTAGCAGTTAACAGACTGCCTGTGGCTCCCTTGTCTGCCAGTCCCCAGCCAGCACAGCCTGCCAAAGTGCACCATCCTCTACCCGCACAGGCCTTCTGTACTGTGCAGTGATCAGAGAGGAATTTAAACTACGTGTGTGCACGAGTGTGTGTGTGTGTGTGTGTGGTGTGTACCACACAGTAATCAGAGAGACATTTAAACTGTGTGTATGTGAGTAAGCATGTGTGTGTCTGTGTATATATGCACAAGTGTGTGTGCGTGTGGTGTGTGTGTGTGTACCACACAGTAATCAGAGAGACATTTAAACTGTGTGTATGTGAGTAAGCATGTGTGTGTCTGTGTGTATGTGCATGTGTATGGATACGTGCCTGTGTGTATACCAATGTGTATGCATGCCTCTCTAAGTGTGTATAAATATGGTATGTGTGTATGTGGTATGTATATGTATAGGTGGGCATGTGTGTATCTGTGTATATGTATGCATGTGTCTGTAAAAGCAGACGTATATATGTATATGTAGGTTTGTATGCACGTACCTATTTGTGCATGAATATGTGTTTTAATGTGCGTATGTTTAGTGTGTATATGTTTGTGTCTCTGTTTGTATGTATATGTGTTTCTGTGTCTCTGTGATATGTATATGTATGTATGTGTATATGTATGTATGTGTATGAATGTGTATCTGTATATATGTATGTGTACATGTATTCATATAGTTGTATGTATAATGTTTGAATATATGTGCACATGAATATGTGTGTGCACATAAATGTATATTAGAGTATATATCTGTATGCATATGCGTGTATGTGTTTGTATATGTGTATTGCATATGTCCATGCATATGTGTGATTGTGTGTATATGTATGGGTATGTGTATGCGTGAGTGTATGTCTGTATGCATTTCTGTGTGTATGTAGATATATGTGTATGTGTGTATGTATATGTCTATATGTGCATGCGTGAATGAGCATGCATTTATGCATGCATGTTTCTGGGTGTGTGCATGTGTGTATGCATTTTTGCATTGTGACTATGGATAGATGCATGGGTTTTTCTCCTTAATATGGGCTTCATCTGGAATGTAACTATTTGCCGTAAATTCTGGAACACTCTGATTTCAAATATTCTTATTCGATGTTCCTGTGAAGTCCAGGGACCCTTGCTGGACCGTGTCTGGATTTCCAATGTGACCTGGGTCAGAGCATCAGCTGAGACTGGGCTTCAGTATGTCTAACACAGAGCTCACAGCATTCACACTTTGTCATTATCTACACCCATGTTTAATGGCACATGCTAACACATAACCCATGAAACCAATTCTGTGTGTGCAAATGAAAGTGAAAACTCACTTACCAAAGAGATCTCCACATCTCTGTAAAGAGCAAAGCCATGCTTTGCTCTTCTCCTTTTGTGTAAAAGAACATAACAATCTGTTTATTTCAAGGTAAGAGCTGTCTGTTTTACAGTTATGTCGATTTGAACCCACAGCGATTCTATGCTTCAGTCTCTGCACACTGCTGTCATGGTCAGTTTAAAGGTGAAGAATAATTAGGGTCTCCTGTGGACAGTTACAAACTCCCCTGCTTTATTCATTGCATTAGCTTCTCACTGCCTTTGCATGTCATGAATTCAAGAGCACAGCTTATGCTTCCAGAGACCATTTCTTCTCATTGTAACAAAACACAGGGCCACATTTCCCAGGCCACAGGCCAGAAGACTAAGAAACCATTCAGCAAAAATCAGCACAAGTTGGGTACTAAGGCGGGTAAGCTGGCTTTCAGCCAAGGCTTTATGGTTGTTCCGTAACTAACCTGACCTAGTAATCTAATTTGGACTGGAGAGATGCCTCAATGGGTAAAATAATTATTGTGCAAGCATGAGGAACTGGGTTCAGATCACAGCACACACACAAAAGCTGGGTGGAATAGTGTAGATCTGCAATCACAGTGGTCCCAAGGTAAAAACCAGGTGGTGGGGCTTAAATGAGAAACTCGACAGAAGCTTCACTGGCCAGGTGGTCTCCTACACCAACAGCCAAAGGCCCCTGCCTTTAAGTGTAAGGCAGGTCCTGACACCTGAGATTGTCCATTGGCCTCCACATTCACACTGCAGCATGCATGAGCAAGCATGCACTCACACATTTGAACACACAGGCACACACACACACACACGCACACACACACACACACGCACACACACGCACACACAATACATTCTCCAACTCACGTAAACTGTGTACGCAACACACATAAACAGCACGCCGCACCACAACACACCGCACGCACACCACCACACACATCAACGGATACTACACACGTGTCAACGCACACACCAACTGCACAGCGCGCGAAACACCGCGGCACACGACGCGCATACACACAACAGCGACACCACAGCACACATGCACCACACACACGCACTACACACAATAAACACAGACGCAACATGGACGCACAGCGCACACGCCAGGCCTCGACTTAGGCGCACGGCGCAGACGGCACAAAGCACCGCCAGCACACAATCGCACAGCACACACAGAGCACACGCACATACATCGTCGGGGACGCACCAGCAAACAGCACTACGCACCCGCGACAGCACGCCACGAGTACACGCGCACACACGCACACACGCGCGCACACGCGCGCACACGCACACACACGCACACACGCACACACACGCACACACACACACACACGCACACACGCACACACACACACACCAAAAAGGTTGGTTACTGACACATGCTGCTTCTTTGTCTTCCAAACCATAACTAGAAAAATAACATTTGTGCACTTGGAGATGTACAGCAAATAAGATTCTCTGACTTCCCAGAGGAAGGAAAATCACATCATCGATTGGACTGCTCTTTCAAAAGTATTTGCCCAGTGACAGAAGGGGTATCATTTCCAAACTTGCAGTGATGATGTTACACGTAGATGCATGGTGGTAGCATTTCCATACCTCAAAAGCTACAGTGAGCTCCAACGATTCACCTAAGGAAAAGACAAAAGCTAAATGAATTCTAATTCCTCACATGGCTCATGCCCTTGCTTATGGCACTTAACAGAGGCCTGAAATATCTTTTTCCCAGCATGCCTAAAGCATGTTTTCCTTCATCTTAATCTCTCCCATCCTTATTCTTGCCAGGACTTTCTGAAAATGTGAATTTTCACCCACCTATTCATCCATGTCCACGTCCCTTGAGCTCTGCTCCCTAAACACCTCCCCAGCCATCTTCCTGCCTTCCTGTTCTTTCAGGACTCTCTGTTAGTTCTTCATACCCCTGCCCCTCAAGCTGTACACTTCCTCTGAGTTCTGATTCCTCCATCTGTTTCCTCTGGAACATTCTTCAGGTATGTGTTTCTCCCTACTGTGGATCTCAGTGATTCCCAACCTTCTGGGTGGGTAGCAGTGTGCATACCAACATCATAAATCAGTATGTAAGGGGCATACAAATGGTCCCCACATGACAATAATGACAATCACAATCTTGCTTGGGCATAAGATTACACATTGTGTGACTAGTCAACATATGATCTCTTTTTTTAATTTTTTTATTATTAATTTTTTTATTTATTTCTGTATGTGTATGAATGTACTGTCTGCATGCAATAGTCTTTGCTTGAACTTTGATTCAACTCTCTCAACATTTTTATGCAGTAATCTGAGGCCTTCAAGGACATTTTCCATCCATTGCTTCTTCTACTGCTAATATGACATATTTTTAAATTTTTTTTAATTTTATTTATTTTGTATGTGTATGAATGTACTGTCTGCATGTAGGTCTGTGCACCCATGTCGTGCAATGCTGCAGAGGTCAGAAGAGGGTGTCGGATTCCTCTGGAACTGAAGTTAAAGACGGTTCTCAGCCACCATCTGGGTGCTGGGGATCGAACCCAGGTCCTCTGCAAGAGCAGTCAGTGCTCTTAACTGATAAGCCATCTCTCCAGCCCCGAATATGACATATTTTTATTGCTTCATGTGATTCAAACTTTGTAAGAAACTGAATATTTTGGAAAACACAATGTCAGTATTATATTCATTGACTCACATAGCCACACATGTCCCATGCTTCTGCTGCTGCCTTAGCTACTGGTTTAGCTGCTGTCCTGCAGAAAATCAATAGGTTCTGGATATTGAAATATGTGGCAATTGAATTCTCACTGACCTATTTAAAAGCAATCCTGTTTTCAGGGCTGGAAATCTAGCTCAGTGCTTAAGAATGCTAGATGTATCCCTAACTCCAGTTCCAGGGGATCTGACACCTTCTTCTGGCCTCCATGGTCACTGCATACATGTGGTTCATTTAAATACATGCAGGCAGAACAGTCATATGCATAAAAAGTTCAAAAAGAGTACTTGATGTTGTTGCAGTTCCCAATATCCATGTGAGGGAATTCACAATCCCCTGTGCCTCCAGCTCCATGGGATCCAAACACACACACACACACACACACACACACACACACACACACACACACACCCCTAAAATAATTTTGTTCTTTTTGCCTCACAGGAGGTCTCATCTGGAGCAGTATAATTTAGTGGTGAACCAATGGTGAGCCAGGTATCTCCATTTATGCCTTTCAGCCACCGCCAGGTGGATCTGAATTGTGAACTACCCCGCAACCTTCAGGAGGCTCACAAGACAGGTTCAGTGTTCATTTCCCACTGTGCATAATCAGAAGGTCAGCCAGAGGTGACTGACAGGTGTCTTCTCCCCTCTGTGTCATCCCTCTTCCAATAACAGTCTTTCCCATCAAACACCCCCTTCTATCACAAGAAATATACCATAATTCCCATCTTCTTTCCAGTGTCTAGTTATGTGCGTATTTGCCTCCCACCAAAACCACAGCCTGCAGAGCTGAGATGTGGCCCCCACTTTGCCTTTATTTGGGCCATAACCAGCAAGCTTGAAGAGTCAGACAAAATTAACAAATTAAAGATGAAAGTGTTTAAAACATATGCAAATAAAAATAAGAGTTTCTAAATGGCATCATTATACTCAAAATAAGTAAACTTATAATTGTAACCTTTGCAAACTGAGAATTCCAGTCCAAAGATTTAATCAATAAATTCTCTTCAAACTCAAAGAAAAAAATAACAATGCCCTACAAAGTCTTCTACAGAATAGTGAGGAGCATCTGATCCTTCATAAATTTTTCAGAAAGCCTACCTACACTGCTATAACAGCTTTCCATACAGGAGGGCAGTTGCACATCTGATCTCACAGTGACCATTTTGGCATATACGAGATGTGCTTGATCTCAAGCCATCCAAATTTTTAGCATGCAAGAGAGGGCCAGGGACATAGGGTCTCATCTCTAGCTGAGGAGGGATTGACCAGTAATAGCTGCTGGGAGAAGGGTCAGTTTTCCTTAAGGGTGTGATGAATGGTAGGTAGAACACAAGCCAGGGCATGTTTGAGCAACACATACTAGACTGGGGTAGGGGATGGAGAGTGCAAAGCATGGTAGGTAGGGAGGTAGGGTGGATCTAGGAGCTGGGAGAAGGAGAAACGTGATCAAAATATATGTATGAGGTTTGCAACTCACTAATAAACTAGCAAAATAAGGCAAAATAAAAACTGTTATAAGAAAAGAAACTAAGACTGATGCTGTTTCTGAACACAGACATGAGACTCTGAACCATATGCTGTATTAGCAAGCTTCATCACACAGCAAGTCTGAAGGACAACACATCCAGATACGTGAAATGTATCATTTTACATTGAGCTTTCTAGATCAATAGAACATGTACAGAGACTCATATAATTGAGTTGATAACATTTTTGTACTATGTCAATTTATGATAAAAAATTTTCAGCAAATTAAAAATAGAAAACAATAAATTTATAAATAATCCATAAACTACACCAGCAACACACAGACATACAGATGTAAACATAAGTGCATGCATGTGTGTGAATTCACAAACTCGTATACTTCCCCAACTCCATTTGTGCTCAGCTTTTGGGCTTGGATGATGCCAGACCTTAATGGGCACAGATGCCCCATTTTAACATCATTCTCTACCAAAAGCAACCATGGAACCTTAGGCAAAGGAATGGTTCCAGGTCTGGTGCAGTGAAAATGGAAAGCATTCTCTGAATAGCATGCTATTCTAGAAGTGGAAAGTGTTATAAATGGCAGGTAAAGAACCAACTTGAAAGTACTGGGGAGTTGAGCATCAAAGTGAATGAAATAATGTTCTAACAACATGCATGAGCACGGAATGCTTCAAGCAACATATGCTTCCTGTTGTACATGCTATAAACAGAGCAGCCTCTGTCCATGAGGTTGTAAGTCAGCATCCTGGCTACCTCTGAGGAGGGAGGGAGGATGCGGTACCAACCTGTGAGGACAGAGGACATGATAGTTTTTCAAAGGTCTTCCAGGGTTCTCTTTCAAGCTTTGGGTCATAGACACACAGATTTCCTCCTGAGTGGTGATCCACCCAGCTTACTGTGATTGTCACTGTCTCATTGGTTGGTTGTATGTAAATAAAAATTGTTCAACTGATTTAAGCTTATCTAAGAATTTTTTTTTTAATTTAGCCAGATGTCTTCTTTCTTCTGATAGGAGAGAGATTCCCACACTGACTCCACTGTGACTACAGCAACACTACTGTCTACTTGTCAAATGTTTCAGAGACCCTCAAGATCAAGTGAAATTAATTCCTTGGCAAGACAAAATAAACTTAGCCCTGTGACTTCAGTGACATTGAATATATGCAGCACAAAGAAAGGGACTTGGCAGCCCTTTTAGAGAACATGTGACTTTAAATTCCTGAGATGGCCGGCTCTCCCAAACATTGTCGGAGCCTATTCTAACTTTCCAGGGTGAATTTTATGATGGTAACAACTTCTGGAAATCATTTCTAAGCTAAAATATTGAATTAGCATTATTATCCTTCCGTGTGTCATTAGACATGGAATGAATGTTTTTTACACAGCTAACAATGGTCAGTGTTACCGGGTGGACATATAAAAGAAAGCATTATCTCCCATGTTAATATCCTTCTTTGCTTTTGCTCCCTTAATATCCTTCCAGAAGAAGAAATTCATACCTCTCTTTCATCCATTATGCCTTTCTCGGGCTTACATTCGATGCTAATTGCAGGATCCTGTTTTATCTACTTGCATCTGTAGAGATCACAGCCCTTCCTGTGATGACTCCCCCATAATGCCAGGCATACATTGCTATTTATTATCAACATATAGAGAATGTTCCAGAATCGTGAAGAAATTTCTGTTAGATAAAAAAGCTGCATAAAGCAGATGTTTTCTGTTTTAATTACACAGGATACAGCTACTCTTGCTCTAAACCATGCCAGAGTCAGAAAATAAAAGCAGTTAAGGAAGAATCTGTTGGGAGAACATCAAATCCTGGCTCCCACACTCTCCAGCCTGGTCTGAGCTGTGATGACCAACAGAGCATCAGAAATCAGAAGGGTGTTAGGGATATGGAAATAGTATTTCATCATTAACACATCAGAGCAGCCTTCATACAGAATGTGAAGATTTGAGGGGAGTTCCAACTATAATTTTATGCAATATCTGCACCTTAAATCTCATTTTATACTATTTTGAAATATCTTCCAGGGAATTTACATATCCCCCATGCTTTGCACCTTAACAGTCATTTTCACTGCCTCCCGCCTATAACCTGTATCTCTCCTGATATGAAATAGCTTACAAATCAACAGCTCTCTGATCCATCAGGACAATGGACAATGGAAAATATTTCCATTAAGGAATTTAAGTTGTGGCTGCACAAACCTTATGGGAAAATCTGAAATGAGATGCCCTGAGGGTAGACAGGACACCACACACAGAAATCCATATCGTGAAGCCTCACTGCATGCATGCCACTGAAGATTGTCACAGCTTTTCTCATGATGCTGTGATAAAATAGTCTGGCAGGATCAACTTAAGGGAGAAAGGTTTTCTTCTGGCTCACAGTACTTTTAAGACACAGTCTTTCAGGACCAGGAAGCCACAGCAGCAGGAGCTTGAAGCAGCTGCTTGTGTGCATCTAGGAACAGAGGAAAGCAGTGATGGCACGCTTGAGCCTCGCTCCTCTCTGATCTTCATTCAGGTCATGACCACAAGCCCAGGGAACAGAGCTGCCCTCAGTGGCCAGGTCTTCCCACATCAATTATCAGAATTAAGACAACCCCTCACAGTCATTTTCATGCCCTTCTCCCAAGCTGGCAATTAAAACTAGCCATTGAAAAGATAAAACCTCCAGACCACATGAAACATAAATATGTGTTTGGCATCATGTCCGATCTTGTTCTGGTTAGCTTTCAATTGCTGTGATAAAATTTGACCAAAACTGATTTGGAGATGAAATGGCTTATTCCAGCTTAGAATACAGTCTTTCATAGAGAGAAGCTAGGGCTGGAGCTCAAACAGGAACCTGGAGGCAGGAACTGAGGCACAGTCCATGGAGGAATGATGCTTACTGGCCTGATGCCCTGGGCTGTGCTCTTTCTGCTTTCTTGTACAATACAGGACCACCTGCCCAGGGGTAACACCACCACAGTGCACTGGACCCTCCACATCACTCAACTATCAGAAGAAATGCCCCCGCAGACATGGCCACAGGCCAGTCCAATGGAGGGAATTCGTCAAGTGAGATTCTCCCTCCCAGGTGCAGCGAGTTGACAACAAAACTATTCAAGACAATTGAACCCTTGTCAACTTGACATGTAAACAAGTCACTAGTAAACAACAACCTTTCCATTTCTCTTCCCTATGATATGATGTTAATATTGATGTGATAGTATAAAATAAAACAGTACAACTGTAAAAGTTCCATGGTCAAAAAACTCAAAACTTTAAGAAGTTCAAAGATCTCTTTTAAAATCTCTTAACTGTGAGTTACTGTAAAATCTGAAACAAGTTAAATATGATCTTATTTCAAAAAGGAAGAACTAGGCACACTTATGTAAAACCAAAGTCTGGCACACTTATGTAAAACCAAAGTCCAGCCATAAACCTCAGAGTTGGACATCTGGAGTTCACTCATGATCTTCTGGGATCAAAGGGCTTGGGCAGCCCCTCTTCTCTGCCTCTGCCATCCACAGCAGACAGCTCATCTCCTAAGCCCAGGAGGGCTCCACTCCACCTCTGTGACCACACTTGCTAGCTGCCCCATGGTCACTGCATCTCCAGTGTGCTGGTGTCTGCATTGCGACTGCAGCTGCACCTTCGCCAATGAATGGCCTTTCCTGGCCTGCATAGAACTAAGCCTCAGCTGCTCTCTATGGCCCCCTCATGCCTCCCACGTGGGAGACTCTCACACATTACCAAGTCCTGCTTCCTGTTTCAGGTGCAGCCGTAGGACCCCTCTGGAACACAGCTGCTGTGTGCTCACCCTAAGGAAATATTTCCCAGACTATTTCCACAGTGACTCTAGTCTTTTCTCAATCACAGCTGATTCTTCAACCTTCAACCTCAGATAACCAGAACCACAAATTCTCAATTCAAAAATATCACACAAACAGCCCTGATAGTTTTTGTTTGGTTGGGTTTTGGTTTCGTTTTGTGTTTGTTTGCTTTCCTTGAAATGTCACAAACCAGGCCTCCATCCCTTACACTTTTTTCGGCATCATCTTCCAAGTTCCTAGGGAACAGTTCACTGAGCTCTAAGCACTTTTCCAGTCCAAAGCTCCAAAACTTCCACAAGCCTCCCACACACATATGGTCAGTCCATTAGAGCAGTATATCCCACTCTCCAGTGCCAATTTCTGCTTTGGTTCACTTTCTATTTTTTAGTATTTTGGGGTGGGACAAGGTCTCCCTTTAGTCCCAGCTGGACCAGAGCTTGTTCTGTAGATCAGATTGGCCTTGAACTCACAGAGAGCCACCTGCCTCTGCCTCCAGAGTGCTGGGATTAAAGACATGCACCACCACACCCACCATCTGTGTGCTGGGAATCGAACCCAGGTCCTCTGCAAGAGCAGTCAGTACTCTTACAAGGTGAACCATCTCTCCAGCCCCTTGGTTCACTTTTAATTGCTGTGATAAAACACTGACCAAAACTAACTTGGGAAGCAAATGGTTTATTCCAGCTTAGAGTACTGCCTTTCATCAAGGGAAGCCAAGGCAGGAGCTGACAGCACCTGGGCCTGGAGGCAGAAGCCGGAGCACAGACCATGAAGGAGCACTGTTTCTTAGTCTGTTCCTCTGGCCTGTGCTCAGTTTGCTTTCTTATACAAGCAGGAGTAGGTGTGGCACCTCCCACTGTGGCTGGGCCCTCCCACATCACTGAACAATCAAGGTAATACCCTACAGACATGGCCACAGGCCAGCCCAATGGAGGCAGTTCCCTACTTGAGGTTTTTTCCCCTCTACCCAGGTGTGTCAAGTTGACAACTGAAGTCATCCCACACACAGCCCAACATATCATGTACATGAGAAGTCATCCCACACACAGCCCCAACATAAGTACATGAGAAGCTCTTATAATTCAAAATACTCTGAACTGTGAAACAGTTATGGAACCTCAGAGAAAGACACCATGTATTGTGATACTTCTTATAATAGAAATGGAGGGTTCTCTTGGTCGAGTTTCTACCATCTGGAATAGTGGGAGAGGACCAAAATCACTCTGGAGCAAAGCCACCCCCAGATTGAGCCTGGGTGGACAGCACTTCACAGCATGGAGGTTGTAAGGGCCAACTTATGTGTTTGCATAAGTCTGTGTGTGCATGTGTGCACTTGTGTGTACATTTGTGTACAAATATGTGTGTGTGCTTACATGCTTACATGTGTGTACATGTGGATATGTATGTGCTTGCATGCGTGTACACGTGCATGTGTGTGTGTGTGTGCAGGTCTAGGCATCTATGTGTACTATGCTGAGTGTGTGCACATGTCTGCATTTGTATATATTATATATATCTATATATATATATATATATATGTATGCGTTGTGGGGTTTTTTTTTTTTTTTTTTATAGGAGAAACGAAGAGCAATTTCTCTCTTTGAATTTGGAAAAAAAAAAACACTGTATTTTCTTTGAAGACTCAACACCTTGCTTTACAATGAGGAAGAAGAAATGTAACCTATTTCTTATACCATGTGTTATAGGGACACCGGAATTATGAAAATTTCTACTGTCTAAGATGTGGTTGCTGCTAGGCCTTGGGTGTGAAGCCCATCACAGCCTCCTGTGTTGAAGATTTTGTTCCCAGCTGGGTGGAGTCTGGAGGCCCTGGCGATTTCAGGGAGGCCACGTCTACTGGAAGCTGTTCACAAGAATGCAACCTTGACGAGGCTGTCTGTGATCCTTTGACTCCTGCTCTTCTCCACCCTTCACTCTCATTCTAGCTCTATTCTTCTCTCTCTCTATCTCTCTCTCTCTCTCTCTCTCTCTCTCTCTCTCTCTCTCTCTCTCTCTCCTTCTCTCCTGCTCAGACTCCTTGACATGAACATCTCTATCCCATCGTACTTCCTGATGTAGCATTTGGTCCCAGTTCCGGCCCAAAGCTATGTGCCCAGACCCCCTGGAGTCAAGCGTCAGGCACTATGGGCCAAAGGACACCTTTTCTTTTTTAAGTTGATTTATCAATGTTATTTTATCACATGATACAAAACTGAGTTAGTCAACTCAGGAGTTAACCCACCACTTTTGTTATTTTATACATTTTGTACTTTTGCTGCTTTCTCTGGTATGTCTTTATCTCTATGAATTTACAAACTTGATGTAGTTAAAGGAAAATAGAAAAAGATTATAGTTAGAAATCATTTTGATGAATGCCTTTACGAATCATTTGAGATTTCGTATTTTGAATGAGTTTTCCACCCGCAAGATATACTTTCTCCATCTTCCCATAGATTAAAAAAAAAAAAAAATGAGTGCATACACAAGTAACTTCCTATCCAACTTCACTATGGGCCGCAAAGGATCTGTGCACCCTGGGCTGTGAGCTTCCAAGGGCCCTGGCTTGGTTCGTTTGTGTTGGGGCTGTTTTAGTGGAATTACCTACAAACTGAAAATGCAGACAGAGAGACAAGGCAAGTTGAAGGTGCCTGGTGGAGGCTTCTCATGTGATGTTCACTTTTAACCTTCCAAAGCAATTAGTGTCCATTTCTGCCGGTCGGCGGAACCTAAAACTTGCTGAAATAACAAAAGGTAACACTGATTTGACTTCGTATCCCTTAAGTGGAAACTTCAGAAGAAAAAATACTATGACTATTTGTAATTGGGGTTTATTGATTGATTGATCTCTGAAGTTTCCTATTCCCAGTAATTTGCCTATGAAAACAAGGCATTTTATGAATTATTCTTTCTAGGATATGGCAGATTTTAACATGTCAGACTCTTCAGGCTACTACCAGAGAAATGTAAAAGGGTTACATCACAAAATAAAAATGGGAACTTTTGAAAGAATGTGTCCACATCACAGTTAAGACAGCTCCCATTTTCTGGCTGAGATTTTGCTTTGCAATCTGACTTTTACCAACAAGCTCAGCACAGTCCAAGCTTCTAAATGGGAGGGGGGGAGAACAGCAGAAACAAATATGTGGGAGAGTGAAGTTCTCACCAGCATCATGGTGCTTCCCCTCTGTGTCAGTTCCTTCGGGGTATGAGAAAGGTTAGCTCCCAGAACCGCGGTATTTCCCAAGCAGGGTGAGAGCGCCCACTTCTGACCTCAGCAGGATCTGTTTTAGTTTTCCCTCAATTACTGTGACAAAGCACTCTGACCAATACTAAATTTGGGGAGGAAAGGGTTTATTTGTCTCACATCTCCCACATCACAGTTCATCACTTAGGAAGGAATTCAGGGCAGCAGCTGAAGCACAGGCCATGGAGGAATGCTGCTTACTGGTTTGCTTCTCTGGCCCATACTTAGCCTTCTTTCTTATACAATACTGAACAACCCTGCCCATGGGTGGCACCACCCACAATGGGCTGGGTCCTCCCACATCACTCAATAATCAAGAATATGCCCCACAGACATGGCCACAGGCCAGTCCAAAGGAGGCAAGTCCCCAATTGAGGCTCCCTCAACCCAGGTGTGTCAAGTTGGTAACTGCAGCTATCTAGCACAGGGTCCTAACCAAAGACCCTGCCTGCCAGGTCCTTGCAGACAAGAGGCTGCTCATCTCCTCTTGTAGATGCCAAAGAAGAAAAGAACAGTTCAGATTCAGAAGCCAAACTAGCATGCCAGTGTCTCAACAATTGCCAGTCCCATCTGGTCTTTGGCTCCCAAGCTTAGTGCCTATGACTGGGTTTAAATAAAGACATGAGGAGGAAGTTGATACAGTGAGATGAGGACAAAGGAACCATTTATCAAGACATAGCTAAAAACAGAGATAGGGAGACAGAGGGAAAGGCAGAGTCAGGGAGATAGCAAGCAAAATAGAAAGAGGTAATGACACAATAAGGCCCAGATGGGAACAGACAATGGGAGACAGACAAAGGCAAAGAGATACAGAGAGAGACATGAGAATTCTCTCTCTGATCTTAGCACATAGGAAATGGAAGGCCTCAGCTGTTATTAACTGAGGCCCTCAGGAAGCAAGAGTCTTCAATGGGTATTAATCCAAGGCATGTTTCATTCTTTGTGAGTATTTCCTATCTCAGCAATCCCAGCTCTAATGGCACAGTGCTGCAGAAGAGCTGGAGAAATCATCACTGGTCACTGGTGCACATTTTCCCCTGATTATCCTTAGTAAATAGTATGTGCTAGCTCTCATCTAAGGCTATTCATGATATACAGTGGTGGTCTGAGTGAGCCATATCCTCCATAGGCTCATATATTTGAACCTGTATTCCCCACTGTATGGTGCTGGCTGTGGAAGTTATGGAACCCATAGGAAGTGCAGCTTTGCTGGAGGAAGCATGCCACTGAGTAGAAGCTTTAAAAGCACATAGCCTCACCCCATTTCTGGACCACTTTCTCTGCTTCCTGTGTGTGCATAAAAACTGTGATCTGCCAGCTTCCTGCCCCTGCTCCCTGCTGCCATGTCTTCCCTGCTACAGTGGACTCTCCCCCTGGAATCATAAGCCAAAATAAATCTTATAAGCTACTTTTGCTTGTTCCTTTGTCTTTTGGAGACAAAGTCTTCCTGTAGCCACAACTGGTCTGAAACTCACTATGTAGACCAGGCTGGCCTTGATCCATCTGCCTCTGCCTCCTGAGTGCTAGGATTAAAGGTGTGGACTGCCACACCCAGCTTTGTTCTTGGTGTTCTTGTTAGGACGAGGTCAGAAAGAGTTAATCAAAAGGAAAGGATTAACCATGCAGGAGCAACTCTCTAGTTGAAGCAGGTCTGGTTCCCATGACTACCCTAACCACAAGAATAAAGTCTGACCCTGAGTTCCTAGTTCCCAGAGCTCCCTGAGGTCAGGATGAACTTTCCCAGCCCTGTAGGAGTGCTTCCTATCCCCTAAAGAGCCTATTACTCTCCAAGGGGCTTCACACTGCTAAATACAACCAATCAGCTTAAAGGTCACAGCTGATTGCCTTGTGTTTCTATAGCCTTGCAATTGTGTTTGTATGCTGTCACCAAATTCCTCTAGTTTGTGGGTTTTTGTCTTTAAAAGCTCTCTGTAACAGACAGTTGAGTTCACACTCATCCCTTCGTGGAATGAGTTGCGTCCCTGACACATCAACAATTGGCTCCTTTGATGCGTCAGTTTTCTTGGGTTCTTGTGCACCAGCAAATTAAATAAATTTCGTATTAATCTGTGGCCCCTCATTGGTTTCTTTTGTGAGTGTGGCAGTTTGAGTCCAATATTGTATCTTGACAACAGAAAAGTAACTAATATATATTAGTTATAAGGAAGTTACTTTATTTGTCAATAAATAGCAGACAAGAAACTAAGGAGTCAAAATTATTCAGGAAAAAAATCCTAAGGAAAGTTTGTTTCCAGGTTATGTGACTAAAAATATGTACACATGCATATGTATGGATAGATAAATAGATAATAGATAGGTAGATAGATGATAGATGATAGATAGATAGATAGATAGAGCACAGAAAGAGAGAGGGAATCATTCTAATGTGTAGATAATTCTCATATTTATTTGTCTGAGCTCATTTAATGGTGCTCCTGTATAATTTGTTTAGGGTTATCCACTTAGGATTAGACAACTAACCAAGGATCTAATGCCTGGATAAAACTGACTCCCCTCTGTCAGCCTCTATTGATTGCCTGTATAAGTATTAAAGTAGTATTGCAGCTCCAGAACATGTTTGATGGTTTTTAACTTTAATATCTAATGTCCTCCAAATACAATGCACAACATACAAAAATACAAAATATACAACATACCAAATATTATACAAAATCTAAAAATTGAATGACCTTCAATATCTGAAGTTAAAAACATAATTAAATTGGAAAACTTAAGGAAATCTATCACTTATCAATCCTTCATAAAATATTTAAAGCTCTATGTACTGAAGGAAAATCAATTTCAAGAGCTGAATCATAAAAGTTTCAAGAAATGCCATGATAAGTAAAAGGATTTGAGTACCAGGGCAAACCAATTACAGCCATTATGTGTTAAAAACATCATTAACTCTTTCTTGATAGATCATGTCATGCTTCTATGATTGACTCTGAAATTTGCCCCCAAATAGTCACAGTATCCAATGTAATGGGGGGCAGCCCATGAAAGAAACAGTAAGAGGCAAGTCATTAAAATTTCAATGTTAAATGAAAGGCAGGGATAGGGGGTGTTGTCTATGGTCCTGACATTGGTGATGTTTTCTACAAGAGTTGAGAGACAGGCCCCATAGTGCAACAACTTAAAGTCCCAGTGTGTAAGAAAAAATAAGTGTACTTATTAAAAACAAAATATGATGGTATATTAAAATTGATTCTTATTTTTTAAAGTTATACAGAAGAATAAAATGTGGAAATTCACCAAGGGAAAAGACATATTGTAAAGAAAAATTAAAGCTGTGCTCTGTGGACTTCTGCTTCTTCCCACATTGGACTGCACCTGTGTGCCCAGAGCAATGGGGGAGGGATCACTTACAGAAATGTAGGCACCACCCCCAAGGTTGCACAGGGGAGTGTCCATCCAGGCATCAATCCTGTGACCTCCCGGAAGCTGTACAAAATGACGAGCCAGCCGGCCTCTCTTGTCTCCCTCTGCTTATCCTCTTGTTCTCTCCAGGTGCAACTCAGGCCACCTGGTTGGTTGGAGGCATGACTGACTTTCTGACCTTGCTATCTTGAGGAGTGTCGACAGTCATGTTCCTGATGATCCTCTGCAAGCACGTGCAACCAAGCTTGGGAAGAAGCCTTTGTCCATAGCTAGCTAGTCACCCCTCGCTGGCTGGAGGACAGCTCTATTAACAGACTATGACCTGGGACATGTGAGCCAAATAAACCCTGTCCTCCTCAAGTTGGTTTTGGTCAGTGTTTATCACAGCAACAGAAAACGAACAGGGTTTATTTGCCTTAACAAACTTAACTATCATTTCTAATTTAACGTGTCCCTTTTCTGAGAAAATGCGTAACTAATTAAGTTATATACATGACCTGTAATAAAGGGATCACTTCCCAGCTGCTGTTTCTTGTACCTATGACTCACATCTCTCTAGATGCTCAGAGGCCCTAGTCAAGATAATTCTTCATTTCGTTTTTTGTTTGGTTTGGTTTTGTCTTTTTTGAGACAGGGTCTCCTTGCAGCCCCAGCTGGCCTAGAACTCACTGTGTAGACCAAGTTGGCCTTGAACTCACAGAGATCGACCTGTCTCAGCTTCCCAAGTGCTGGTATTAAAGTCATGCACCACCATTCCCGGCAATTCTTCATTTCTTAAGTAAAGCTGGAAGACTGACAACAAAATTTGATCCTAGATTACAGTCCAGCTGCATAGTAAAATACAAGAGGAACTGTGACAGAGAAACTCCAGTTAAAGTTTACGAATCATTTCCAGTCTTTAATAATGGTCAACAAAAGGACACGGTGCCCATACAGGGCTGTGGGGTGTGAGCACTCCAGTGTCTCAAACTTCTCATAAGCTGATGTAATTACTATTGTTTGTGGTTTTTTGTGGTTTTAGTAGGTACACATTCTTGTGTGTTGGGAGTTTAAGTTTCTATAGTGCAGTGTTGGCTGTGGGGTATGCCATTGTGCCTTCTGCAGAACCCCTGAGTAGCTGTTGTGCATAAGCCAGACTGTGTGTGTGTGTGTGTGTGTGTGTGTGTGTACATCTGCATGTATGTGGTTATAGTTAGGGTAATCTATATGTACAACTAAACTGCTATTAGAGAAGTTCCTGAGGTAGGAATAAGCCATTGAGATTCTTACTTTATATTGTCGTTATATTGTCTGTGGGTTATTTCTGGAGTTTTCCTTAAGGTTTTCTCATAGTATGAGGCATTAGCACACTCACCCAGCAGCTGAGATTCACACTTAATAGGAAATGCACCATGTATAAAATGTATTTCTACTAATAGAGGCTAATGAGGAAGAACCAAGACAAGGTCTGTTGCCAAGAAGGTTTTCATCATCGAATGAACCTCTTTGAACCATTCTCCTAGGTGCAGGACTGGTTGCAGTACTAGATGCACTGGGGGAGAGTTGGCATGGCTTTATCTCTCCTGTTTTACATCCCTCCTCACTCACTCCTCAGCTGTTCCTTATTCTAGCTTAATTTTATTCATCAAAGATTTGAGAAGGACATACCATACTATTTGCTGAATTAAAGAAGAGCTTTGAGAAAAATCCATGTGTATATTAGTTCCCTTCCATGTAGGAGATTTCACAAAATTTCTATAATACAAGGCAAACAATATGTATGCGTACACTGCACCGTGATTGTAAATGCAGAGAACGGTGCCATAGACGTCCTTTGAGATGCTTCATCATGAGCAGCACTGAAGGAGGATTCCTGGATGTTATACCAGTGAGACAGTTATACAAGCTCCCACGGGGAGTACCAGATATTACAGATGAAGAGGAAGAGAGGAAGAGAGAGGAAAGCCATACATCAGCTTAGGGAACCACGAATCAACCAGTACCACACACAGGCTTGTCCTATGTTCATCTGCTCTCTATAAATTTGTCATCTGCTTTCTATAAATTGTTTCATGAGGAGTTGAAGAGATGGCTCAGTGGGTAAGAGCACTGGCTGCTGTTGTCGAGGATCCAGGTTCAGTTCCCAGCACCCACATGGTAGCTAATAACTCTCCCTAACTCCAGGTCCAAAGAATCCAAACTCTTCTTCTGACCCCTTCAGGCATTGTATAACTCAGGTGCCTTTACATGTACACATGCAATACCCTCATACACACAAAAAAATAAATAATCAAAAAATAATCAATTGTTTCTTGAAATATTTATCTTTCTGAAAGTGTTTAGAGACTAGGGTCTGTGGATAAAAGTTTTAATAAGCAATGAAGTGCCTGAGAGGCAAGATTCTGAAAGACATGAAAGGAAATCCAGGAAATGATTTTTATTTTATGATATGATAAGTTAAAAGAAGTCTTTATAACACAGCAATATTAGGTCAAGTCTGATCAGAAACAAAGGTGGGAGGGTAACTAAAAGTCTAGAAGCTATCACAGAAGTACAGTTTGTTAAACTAAGGCAAAGAAGACACTGAACCAAGCAACGAACCTGGCCAGGACCACCCTCTGATCCTTCTGATGTCACTCTGTTGTGCTTATCAGGTTGACATCACAGATGAAGGAAGTGAAACACTGGGATTCATTCTGAAGCATTGTGAGATCAAGCACCATGGTGCACATGCACGATGAAGGGGAGAGGAGACTGTGAGCACCAGTATTTTCAGGGTTTCGAACTCACTATCTTGGGCCCTTAGGCTTCCATCCATTTTGTCATACTTCCCCTTGCAGTGTCATCAGCCTCCAGCACATCCTACTTGCAGTAGGATCATTTCAACCTCAGGGCTTTGGGCATTCACCACAGCACTGTTCTCAGACCTGTACTCTTGCTCTGCGTTTCAAGTCAAGCCATCAACTCCACCGCCTTTCCTCTGATCACAGACCGTCCCCTCTTTATATTCTTTTTTTTTATGTTTTTATTTATTTTTGAATGTGTATGAATGTACTGTCTGCATGTAGTTTTGTGCACCCGTGTCGTGCAATGAATGCCGCGGAGGTCAGAAGAGGGTCTCGGATTCGCCTGGAACTGGAGTTCTCCTGGAATTGGAGTTACAGACGGTTCTTAGCCGCCATGTGGGTGCTGGGGATCGAACCCGGGTCCTCTGCAAGAGCAGTCGGTGCTCTTTACCGCTAGGCCATCTCTCCAGCCCCCGTCCCCTCTTTATAAAAGTCCCTGATGATCACTATGTCGTGCCATAGCCACTCAACCAACCAGTCAACCAATAATTACCAAATAGGAATTCCATGTTCAGAGTAGCAGGGATATAAAGGGAAGGAAATGGATCAGGGGAAGAAAGAAGGGCTAAGAGAGAGGACAAGGCGCTGGAGAGATGGCTCATCAGTTAAGAGCACTGGCTGCTCTTGCAAAGCACCCAGGCTCAGTTCTCAGCACCTACGTGGTGGCTAGCAATTATGGGTAACTCCAGTTCCAGGGGATCCAATGTCCTCTTCTGACCTCATCAGGCTCTGCACACATGTATGTTTCAATATAAACAAACACTCATACACATAAAACAAAACTAAATCTAAAAAGATTTAAAATTTTTTTTAAAAAAGGATTTTCAAAACTCTTATCATATTAGTTCATGGTAGAGCCAACAAAATTCCCATCATGCATTGTGCGTGTGGAAATGGAAAATTCAATGGATGCCTCAGAAACTGCTCTGGAAGTTCTAATGAAGGTAAATGTACATTTATCATCCAACCCAATTTACCCCAAGTCCAATTCACCACAAATAAAACCATATTTTACACAAAAACTTTGGTCATGATAACCAAAAATGTATATATGTATCAAGTATCCAAATCATAAACAAAAGAAAACAAACCCATATAGTGGAACATCACTCAACAGTAAAAGAGAACCATTAAATCAGGCAACAACGTGGATAACTGAAAAATATTACAGAATACAGTCAAAGAGAATGCCTTAATGGCAGGTAGGGTGGGAGGAATTGCTGTAGGTTGGGGCTAAGGGAGGTGGATGACTGCAAAGGAATTTAGGGCAGCTTCCAGACTGAGGAGAATTTTCTACATCATTGTTCTGGTCAGATGTTGTCAACTTGATACAATCTACAGTCACCTGAGAGGATGGAATTTCAACTGAGGAATCCTCATTCACAGTGCTTTGTTGCCATGTCTGTGGGATGTTTTCTTAATTGTTGATTGATGCAGAAGGGCCCTGCCCACTGGGCCTGGTTCCATATCTAGGCAAGCTGGCCTGGGCTGTATAAAAATGTTAAACTGAGCAAGCCAGGAAAGCAAGCTAATAAGCCACGTTCCACCCTGGTCTCTGCTTCAGCTCCTGCCTCCATGTTCCTGCCTGGGCTTCCCTCAAGGACTGACTGTGACTGGAAGGTGAAACAAACCCTTTTCTCACCGAGTTGTTTTGGTCAGTCTTTTACCACAGCAATAAAAAAGCAAACTAAGAGAATCCTAAATGCTGGGATGGTGGCATAATCATAAACACAGAGAGATCATTGAATTCCAATTAAAAACCTGTGCGCCTCTTGTAATTTACACTTCACTAAAACTTAACACTTTAGAGTCAACTCCAGAATTTAAATGCAGTTCACCTGGACTTTCTTCATGAAGCCCTGCCTGAAACTCAGGTACAACACAACCAGACATAAATTAAGTGACTCATTTCTCTGTGTGCTAAGAATAGTTACTGTGCTTTAATATACCCCAACTTGTCTAGAACTTCTATATCCAATATGAAAGCCACATGCTCCCTGGCTATATTTAAATTGTTATCTATTAACAATAAAAATGTAAAAGTCCTTCAGGCACAACATCCACAGGCTATATCTTCCACAGCCAGTGCAGAACATTTTATTGGATAGTATTAATATAAATTTTTTTCTCACTAGAAATAAAATATATGTTTTTAGAAGTAAATGGAAAAAATATACTAATTTTGCATTTTGCCTATATTTGTACTGACTGGGTTAGAAATGCAGTATTTAGGAGTGGCATATATGGATGCCCGGCAATGCACACAAAGCTTTAAGCCATTTATGTTTTTATGCAGAGAAAAGTGAATATTGCAGAAGGCTTCTAGTTAGAACACAGGTCAGTGATCATGGAAAGCGACCATTTCTGTCCAGCAGTCTAATGAGAAGTTGTAGATAAAGATCCATGGGGCTGTGAGCTGATCAGATGTTGAGAGGTGTGCATGGAAGCAGATGGACAACGGAGGCCGATGGATGCACACTCTGTCAGCACCGGCCTTCATTTCCACTCAGCAGACTTCTTCAATGGGCAAAAATTCAATTACTTTTTTGCCTTTTCCTTTTAAAAATATGTAGTGAAGATGTGCAATCTCCACCAACTAGAGCACCTCCCTGATCCTCCTGGGCTCATCAGCTGAATATTAATTTCATGTAAATAGCACACTTCCTATAGCAGTTCTAATAATTTAACATTAGCCCAGGTAGCCATCAGAGATCTTTGTCTTTGGGGATTCTAAACTCAGTGGTGATGCACACTTATCTCAAGAAGTGTGAGGTGCAGCAAGGAGGATGAGGGCCCCAGGGCCTGTGCACAGAATCTGCTTTCTGCATTTCTCATTCTATAAAGACCAGCTATCCTCAAATTTTCCATGTCTCCACATTAAAGTTTTTACTAAAAATTCTTAAGAAGTTGTCCTATGACTTTTCTTCTTTAATGAGACATGCATGGTTACCACATAGGACAAAATTGTGTGAAACAATAATATGTAATTTATGTAATTGCTGCATTTTAAAAATGAAATCTTATGCATGTTTCTTCCAAATAATTCCATTTTGTGGAGTGACAAGAGATGAGTGTCTCTTCCCTCGAGTTTGCCCTCACTTGAGACATGCAGCTGCCCTGGGAAGACTGGCCTTCCTCAGCTCCTGAGCTGTGTTTTCCATTTTTATTGCTGGTCATGCTCTAATGCATATGGGGAACGAGACCATGAGATTGAAATTGTACTGCCCTATCTCTGCACACCAGCTGAGCGCTGGCAGGCTGCAAAAACCATGCCAACTCTCACTTTTTTCAAGCATAAAAAGTATCTTTAAGAAAGTTTTGTTATGACTTCTGGGGAAAGTCAGACCCCACTACCTATTTGCATGTGTTTCAAGCCTCAGTCTCCTTAATATCAGTCAGCGCCTCTGACATCTGACTCCTTGGCTTTCCCAGCCCAGCGTCAGTGCTCAAGCTGCCTTTCTTCAGCAGTCTCTCCAGAACCCCAGTCTCTGCCCCTGGGCAATCCCTTGTGCTCTATCCTGGATCCTTTCTACTTATATCTCTGCTCTACATGTTAAATTCCTGCACCATAAATCTCTAATACCCCTATTCTTTAATAAATGTATTCCATTATCAGAACTCTCCAGCTAGGGTTCCATTACCTAGCAAGCATGGATTTAGTTATATAGAATACCATTGAATTAGTTACTTTTCTCAGTGCTAGTTGCCATTAGGAACTGGGAATCAAACCCTGGGTGCTCTGAAATGCTGAACCACCCCTCCAGCCCCCAATTGAAGGCATTTTATGAAGCATCAGTCCAAATATTACCTGATAATGACTGATAACCAAAGCAGAAACTTCAGAATTTGGGCATGGTCAAGAATACAAGATTTAAGAGTTAGTTGAAAACAAAAATAAATACCATTAGTAAATTCTGAAGGGGGAAAGAAATTTTACTTAGGGTAACAGTTTTATTATTTAAAGTTCTTTTTCAACCAAAAAAAATTGCAAAATATTCATGAACTAGTAAATTATACTCCATGTACAAGAAAAAAGTCAGTCAATAAGAACTATGCCTAAAACAGCACACACTGTGGACTTTCTAGAAAAACACTAATATATTGTATGTCTATATATTCAAAACAACATTTTATATGCGTTCAAATTACATATAGAATACTGTGTCTAAAGAACAAAAATGTATGAGAATAATTTGTCATGAGATTGAGAATATCAAAAAAGTAAGAGAAAATGTCTCAAGTATAAATTCTGGAATTGGAAATAATAATTTTCCACAAAATGTCAGTAGAAAAGCTGTATCGGTCAGGGAGGTCTAGAGGAATGGCACAGCACCAGAGCATGGTAAGCACTGCATGGCTTGCACCATACAGCCTGGGTAGGTTCAGCAACAGCTGGTTCATAACAGAATGACCACGCATCCAAGTGCTCAGTCCACGAGGCTGGGTGCCGAGCAGTCCCGATCTGCCGTGAAGGCCTGTAGCCTTCCTGGAGAGCCCCCCCATCTTTGTCTTTTCTTTTTTCAATCAAATCTAGACCCATGTCCCCCACCCTATCCCCCCATCTTTGTCTTATGAACATAAAGAAGCTGGTTCTAGCTTCTGAGAAGAAATCGGCAGCAGCAACAGATAGGACTCATCCTCAAGGGGAGACAAGCGAGCCCAAAAGCCAAAAGGCGGGGCTTCCCTTCCACGTTCTGTTAGGTGGCCCACATAAATGGTGCAGCCCACATTTGGGGTGGATCTTCCCACATCAATTAGCCTCCAAGACGATCCCTCACAGACAAGACTACAGATCAAAACGATGTGGATAATTCTTTACTGCGTCTCTCTTCCATGGTGATTGTAGGTTGTGTCAAGTTGGCAGCTCAAATGAACCAGCACAGGTACGCTCAACAGCATTCTGCACTGGGAAAAGCAGAAATTAGGCAAGTCAGTTTATATTATCCAGTCTGAGGGGCGGAACTTTTTAAAAGATCAATTAAAATGAAGAGAGCTCACCGAAATCTGGGGAACCATTAAATGTCCCAATCCACATAGAATGGACGTCTCCAAAAGAAGAGAAAGATATGGAAAAACAGAAAAAAAAAAAAAAGAAATACTGTCAGGCTGGTAAGATGGTTCCCTGGATAAAGCATGCTTGCCAAGAAAGCAAGAGGGCCTGAATTTGTATCCGTATACCCCATGTAAAAGCCAGACAGGCCAGGGACCCTCCTATAATCCCAGAACTCTGGACACAGAGACAAGGGATGCCCCAGGCAAGCTCTGACTTCAGCAAGAGACTCTGCCTCAATAAATAAAGTGGAAAAGGATCAAGGAAAATACATGACTTCAGCTTCAGGCATCCACACACATACACATATGCACATGCACACAAACATGTGTATACATGCATGCACATGCACACAAACATGCATATACACACATGCTAACAAGATGTGTCCATGCCACACACATACACATGCAAATAAAAAGAATGCCTGAAAAGATGTCAAGTTTATGAAAAGCATTATGGAACTCAATAAACTCTAAATGGAAAAAATTTTAAGCAGAGGTAAAGTGAAATACATTATAATCAGAATGTCAAAGGCAAAGAAGAATTTATAAGTAGCAAGAAAGATATGAGTCACTGCACATAGAAGTGCCTCTGTCATCTGAGCAGCTCGTTTCTCTGGGAAGCCAGAAAGTGACAGCAGACCATATTGTCAAAATAACAAATAGCCCATAACATTAATCAGTCAAGACTATAAAATCTCTGTTAAAAGACCCACCACTCACCTTTCCAATTTCACTGGTCTATCACCTGGTCATAGGACCACCCTTAGGAAGGTGGTTTACCTTAAGTCATGTTAAGATGGGTGGAATACTTAGTGCACTAATGAGACAGAGAACTTTTCCTGATGGAAGTCCACCTCTCAGTGCAGTGCTTCTGGATCCAGACCCAGACATGTAGGTCTCTGTACGTCTGCCCACACTAAAAGTGTAATCTCCCTTTCCCTCTTCATATCCCTTTTCTAAACCTGCTTTCTTTAACTCTTTGGGCTGCCCGAATTCCTTCTACAAAGCCAGCATCACTTTAATACCCAAACCAGGAAAAGATACAAGTAAAAAAGAAAATTACAGATGCATGTCCTTAATGAATATAGATGCAAAATTCTCAACAAAATCCTGGCAAACCACATACAGGAACACATCAAAAAGGGTATTCCCCATGATCAATGGGTTTTATTCCAGAGCTGCAAGGATGGTTCAACATACATAAATCAATCAATGTCATAAATTATATAAATGGACTCAAAGATAAAAACCACATGATCATCTCAAATGATGCAGAAAAAGCTTTTGATAAAATACAGCATGGCATTATGTTTAAAGTCCTAGAGGAAATTGGAATGGGGGGGCATTCCTCAACATAATTAAAGCTATATACAACAAACCCACAGCCAACATCATCTTAAATGGAGAAAAACTAGAAGCATTCCCCTTAAAGTCAGGAACCAGACAAGTTTGCCCACTATCTCCCTTCTTTTTAATATAGTGCTTGAAACTCTTGCTAGAGCAATAAGACAAGAGAAAGAAATTAAAGGAACACTAACTGGAAAAGTTGAGGTCAAACTATCCCTTTTTGCAGATGACATGATATTATACCTAAGAGATACCAAAAATTCCACCAGAAAACCCCTAGAAATGATTAACAATTTCAGTAAAGTGGCAGGTTACAAAATTAATTTGTAAAAATTAGTAGCTTTCCTATATGCCAATAATAAGCAATTGGAGAAGGAGTATATGGAAACCCTTCCATTTACAATAGCCTCAAAAAATATCTTGGAATAAGCTCGACCAAAGATATCAAAGATCTTTACAATGAAAACTTTAAATATTTGAAGAAGATTGAGGAAGACATTAGAAGATGGAAGTATTTCCCATGTTCATGGATTAGAAGAATTAATATATAGTAAAGATGACCATCCTTCCCAAATTAATATACATATTCAATGCAATCCCAATCAAAATCTCCTTGACTTTTTTCACAGAATTAGAAAAAAGCATCCTAAAATTCATATGTAAAAACAAAAGACCTAGGATAGCCAAAGCAACCCTGAGCAAAAAGAGTGTTACATGGGAAATTACAGATTTTCATCAAAACTGTAGAGCTATAGTTGTAAAAACAGCATGGTACTGTCATAAAAATAGACCCATAGACCAATGGAATAAAATCGAAGAACCAAACTTGAGTACATACAATTTCAGCCACCTTATATTTGACAAAGGAGTCAAAACACTCAGTGGAGGAAGGCTAACATCTTCAACAAATGGTGCTGGCAAAATTGGATCACCACTTGTAGAAGAATGAAACTAAACCCTTACCTTTCACCTTGCACAAAGATCAACTCTAAATGGATCAAAGACCTCAGTGTAAAACCTGAAACTCTGAACATGTTGGAATATAATATAGGCAGTAACCTACAACATATAGGTACAGGAAAAGACTTTCTAAATCAGACAACAGTTACACAGAAACTAAGGTCCACAATCAACATGTGGGACCTTATTAAACTAAAAAGCTTCTGTATAGCAAAAGAAATGATCAAAGAAGTGAATCGAAAACCCACAAACTTGGAGGAAATCTTCACCAGCAATACTTCTGACAGAGCTTTAACAGTAGGTTTAACATCCAGCATACTGCATTTCTTTACTTTTCTCTAACACTCCTGTCTCCCACTGTGTGGCTGCCAGTCAGCCCTAAACCTCCACCACATGCTCTTTTTTTTCCTTCTCCTCTCAATTATCCTCCTCAAGACACCCAGCTGCTGAGATTACCAGCTCACCTGCCCTGAGGATTTTTCTTTAAATTCTAATAAAGTTGTCCTAAATCTACCATTTGAGTCCATTCTTAAATTATTTTATAAAGGAGACTAAGAAACTTCTCAAGGATGCTCTTTCTGTTTCAATATGCAAAATTCAGAAAAGGGAAGCATGTCAACCAGGAATTCCATACCAATGATCTCTGCCCTGCCACAATAAAAATAAATAAATAAATAAATAAATAAATAAATAAATAATTCACATAAACTGTGAATTCTCAGATAGGCAAAACTTAAGAGAATCTGTCAGTAGCATTCCCTCTTAGCAGATACTGAAGAGACTCCTTGAGTTGAAAGACCCAGGATACAAACAAACGAAGACACCACACTAACTGTAGGAAAGACAGTTGTGCACATACAAACGGTGAAACAAATGTGCTTCTTAGTTTATAATTCTCTTCTCTGTGGTTAAAAAGGAAGCATGTTAAGAAAGATATGGACTTGGAGGAAAATGTCATAGTTCATTGTATACATGTATGAAACTCTCAAGGATAAAAATCTTAAAAACAATTACATAGAATAACAATAGTAAAGCTGAGCTTATAGGTTGGCACTCTATAAAGTTGGGAATTCTATAAAAGAAGAACAGTAGGAGCTTATATAAAATCACCTTCATATTAATACAAACCAAGCTGTAATTAAATAAGATGTTAATTATAATTTCCCTGGGAACCAAATTAACTCAAGATTACAGTAAAAGCAATAAGGCAATTAAAGTGCCATGCTGTGATACATCTAATTAATATAAAAATACATAAATGGAGAAATAAAAATCCACAAAACATATAAAGCATTGAAACACAATGATTAAAGTAACACATTTTATATTCCAGTAGTAATTACATTAAAAGTAAATGCATTTGCCCATTCTAAGGGCAAGGATTGGCAGAATCACTTAAAAACAAAATTCAATTACATGTCAGAAAAATACTTGCATGTGAAAGAAGCCACTGAGTCAGAAATAATAATGGAGATACCCACCATTTGTCTAGTCATATTGAAAAACTAGGACAAAAACAGAACTAGAGAAGGTAAATTAATCTCTAGTAAAATAAACTATATTTAAAATTACTAGGCTTATTATAATAATTACATATTGGGGCAATTCATCATATGTATATAGCAATCATAAATATATTTATACACTTTATAACCTATTATATATAAATATTTGCTATCCAGAATACATGAGGTAAAAATTGAGACACTGAAGAGGAAGATAAACAATTCATCCATACTGTTTGGCTTTTTTTTTTTTTTTTTTTTTTTGGTCTTTTCGAGACCGGGTCTCCCTGTAGACCCAGCTGTTCTGGAACTCACTCTGTAGACCAGGCTGGCCTTGAACTCACAAAGATCCGCCTGTCTCTGCCTCCCGAGTGCTAGGATTAAAGGCATGCGCCACCATGCCAGGCCTGTTTGGCTTCTTTAACCTGGTTTTCAGCCCAAGGATAAGCTGTGCAGGCGACTGTGGCCCCCTTCTTTTTCTGAGAAAAACTTGTTCTTCACTCCTTCTACCCCCCTGACTCTCCCACTCCAGAAACCTCCTCCTCCTCATCTGATGGCTCAGCAAAGCTACTGGAAACACTCTTCAAATGTGATGCTTAACTCTTTACTTACCTGTAGCTTGTCTCATTTCTTACCTGTTGCTGATAAGAGCACTCACAAAAGCAACTTAAGGGGGGAAGAGTTTGTTACAGTTCCAAGCACCATTCATCTTGAATGAGCAGTGACAGCACCAGGAGCTGGCAGCAGCTGGTCACACAACATCCACAGTCACACAGAGCAGTGAATTAGTGCATACATGCTGACTGGTGCTCAGCTCACTCCCAGCACTCTATCCCATAATTCAGGATGGCCTGCCTGGGAAATGCCACCACCCACAGTGGCTGGGTCTTCCCACCTCAAATAACATAGTCAAGATAATCCCCCAGAGACTTGGTCACACATCAGCCTGGTCTAGACAATGTTTCATTGAAACTCTCATCCCAGGCCAGTCTAGATTATGCCAAACTGACAATTAAAACTAAGCCCTAAACTACTGAGATGGTTCAGCAGGTAAAGGCCATCAAGCCTGATGACCTGAGTTCAATTCCCAGGCCCCACATGGTAGAAGGAAATAACTGATGTTCTATGATCTGCACATGAGCTGTGGCACTCACATGCCATTGTGTGTGGGCACAAATAAATTAATAAATGGAGTTTAAAAATAACCTTTGTCCAATTGAAACATTTGGTATTCTCTATCTCCTACCCAATAGAACTGTGCATGCGTTCACATCTTTACATTTTTATGCTCTTTGAGAAATTTCTAGGGCTGTGGTGATGGCTCAGTGGCTAAGAAAACTTGTTGCTCTTTCAGAGAACCTGAGTTTGGTTCCAACAATGGCGTCTCACAACTGCCTGTAACTCCAGTTCTAGGGGATTTGATGCCCTCGGTGGGCAGCCACACTCATGTGCATGCAAACACACAGATGCACATATACACATAAATAAAAATAAATTTTAAAGTTCTTAAAAGAAGAAAAACTTCCTTTCCCCCTACAATCATCACTTTCTGTAACTGTTACTTGATACATTTTGGAACTTCCATTTTTCTTTTTCTGAATAATAAAATCTCACTGGAACCATGTCATGTTGATAGTATAGCTGGTAACTGGAAAACAATTTCTGTTATCAGTGAAACCAGTTTGTCTCAAGACTTACACCCAACCACATGCGCCCACTCATGGAAGGCTGCAGAGCTAATCATTCTACAGCATTAATGAGCACTGGTCACAATTCAGATGGCAAGACCATGTAGCTTCGGAGACTTGAGCAACCACTGTGCAAGTTCTCGATCAGCCCTACCACTTGCTACTTATGTGGCCTTAGGAAGCTCAATTGGAGGCTGGAGAGATGACTCAGTGGTTAAGAGTATAGGCTGCTCTTGCAGAGAACCTGGATTTAGTTCCCAGCACCCACACTAACAACTGTCTGTAATTCCAGTTCCAGGGGATCTGACACCCTCTTCTGACCTCCAGGAGCATTGCACCACATGGGTGCACTTACATACATGTAGCCAATATAGTCATACACATAAAATAAAATAAAAACAAATAAATTTTTTAAAAAGAAGTTCAATTAAATGCTGCACCCATTTTCCCCAGCTGTGAAAAAAAAGAGCATGCTTCATTGGAAAAATCATGGAAGTCCTGAACACAATGCCTAAAACTAAATATTCCTGACTCTGTGGGACCACTGGAAGATAAGATGATGCCATGAGGCTTTCCTTTAACACTCTATGCACAAGGAGGACACAGGGACTTGCAAATAAAAGGTAATGGGAAGGAACATGGAAGACCACACCCATCAATGAGGAAAATAACACAAGATCAATGCCAGAGAAAAGGACAAAAGGAGCTCTGGTTTCCTGACTCCCCAATGCCTCCCAGTCACCCTGGCTCATGGCACACGCTCACCTTAGAGACCTGGTATGTTTCCCATGTTGTTTACATTTGTAATGTCAAGTGACTTTCGCTATTTAACAATCCTGATTTGCTTCGTAAATTTCACGTAGGAAGCACTTGTATACTTAGCTGATCCCAAATAAATACCAGCAAAATGAAGTATCTATTCACAGGAAGGGTAGCCCTAATGTGATGAGCCTCCAGGAAAGAGCAGAGTCAGAGAAGCTCCATTAGCCTTAAGACTGAACCTGTTCACTTTCTACCTGATGGTATCAGACTCAGTGCTGCTGCCAGCTCCAAACCTTACTTAAAACCCAGATCATTCTGCATAGATCACAGGTCTGCCATCATCTCCAGAAGACTGTGACAGCGCACGACAGAAAGGATGCCAAGAGGAGAACACTTTTTCTTCTTGGCCAGAACAGTCTATATTTATATCCTTCTTCCTCTTCCTGCTTTAGAATCATTCATGTTCCTCCTCTCATTCCAAAATAGACACATTACAAATGGAAAATTGGTGAGCAGTAGATAAGGAATGGTAATTATGTGACTGCCCTACAATGAGATTAGATCCTATAATTTAGAGCAATCACTTGCTGAGCTTTTTAATTCATGCAGGGTAGAAAAGACAGTGCATTTATTCTGGAAAAGTCTTTCTTAATGTCCACTGGCTGTTATCCACAAATAACAGCTTTTTAAAAAAACAAATATTCATTGACTGCTAAAATATGCAAATATATTTGACTAAGAATTAGTCATTATTAATTCACAACAGGAAAGCATAACATTACAATATAACATCACACATGAAGCCACATGGCTCTTAGATTGTTCTAGCCAGGAACAGTTCCAGTCTGTTTCTCCAAACTTCACATGCACCAGACCTAACTGGGTTTTAGTGAGGTCTTTCTGACCTCTGCTGGGTAGAGTTCCCCTCCTCAGTTCCAGAGGAAGAAGAGCATTTATCCAATGTTCTGGGAGCTGGTTGAAACTTTCCCAGCTTTGAGGAGCCCAGCAGATTGCAACATAGAATGCCAACATATGTAAGTGTATGGTGCGGACAAGTGGACAGTTCTCCCTGGAGCAGTGCACCTGTGCTTGGACCTAGAAGGCAGGCTTAGGCACACAGTTCAATACCTACAAATGATAACTAACCTGCCCTGTGTTTAGAAGAGAAGTGCATTTAAACTTATACCTCTGGGAGTCATTGTTAGGCCTGTCTATGAAAATAGCTGCAGATTCTTTGACACATACACTAAGACAAGAATGCTACAGAGGACATTAGCATGGGCCCTGTGCAATGATGGCATGCAAATCTGTAGACTGTTCCAGATTTATAAACGAATAACAAATGCAAAAAGAAGCTGCAAGAAATGTTTTCATTAAAGCCCATAATTGGCCATAGGCCTCAAGGCCATCAACAGATTCCAAAATAATAATAATAATGGCTTAGTTTAACAAGAAAACCCCTAAAACTGAAGTGAAAAGAGATTCCTTAGGAAATTTTATGGATTCCCAGCAAAAGTTGAAACTAAAAGTGAAATGTGTTTCTCTTTATTTTTCCTGTTTCTCAAAAATCTATGATGTCTTTATTCTTTGTTTGTTTGTTTGTTTGTTTGAGACAGGGTCTCCCTGTAACCCCAGCTGGCCTGAAACTCACTCTGTAGACCAGGCTGGCCTTGAACTCACAAAGATCCACCTCCCTCTCCTTCCCAAGTGCTAGGATTAAAGCCGTGCACCACCACGCCCAGCTTAAAGATGGTTCTTAGCCATCATGTGGGTGCTGGGAATTGAACCCAGGTCCTCTGCAAGAGCAGTTGGTGCTCTTAACAGCTAGGTCATCTCTTGGATCAAAGATCTCAACGTGAAACCTGAAACTCTGAAGGTGATGCAAGAAAAACGTTGGCAGAAACCTGCAAGACATGGGCATAGGAGGCTTTCTAATCAGACACCAGCTGCACGGAAATGGGATCAGGAGTTGACAAGTGGGGCCTCATTAAACTCGAAAACTTCTGTACAGCTAAAGAAACAATCAAAGAAGTGAAGAGAAACCCCACAGAGCGGGAGAAAACCTTCACCAGTGAGACATCTGACAGCACTGATTTCCAGACTATATAAACTACTCAAAAAGCAAAGAAGAAAACATATGACTCACTCAAAAGATGGAGTAAAGAGCTGAACAGAGACTTCACAAGTGAGGAAATAGAGATGGCTAAGAAACATCTTTAAAATGTTCAACATTGCTAATAATTAAGGAAATGCAAATTGAATCAAATTTAAGATATCATCTCACTCCAATAAGACTAGCTAAGATCAAGAAAACATATACCAAGTGCTGGAGAGGTTGTGGGAAAAAGTGAAGACTCATCCACTGCTGTTGGGAATGTAAACTCACACAACCACTATGGAAAGCAGAATGGAGAGCTCTGAAGAGACTCAAGATGAGCTTACCACCTGACCCAGCCATACCATTCTTGGGTATATACACACAAGAGTCATCCTACTGTAGAGATACCTATGCACAGCCATGTTCATTGCAGTTCTCTTCACAATAGCACAGAGCTGGAACGCCCAAATGCCCCTCAACCAATGGGTGGATAGAGAAAATGTGATACATCTACACAATGGAATTCTATGCACCAGTAAAGAAAGATGGCATCATGAACTTTGCAGGTAAATGGATGGAACTAGAAGATATGCTGAGTGAAGTAACACAGTCCCAGAAAAACAAACAACTAATGGTATCCCTCATCTGTGGATGCTAGCACCAAGCACCAAGTAGTAAGGCAAACTGAGCAACATCAAGGTTATATGACCCTTTCCCCGAAAGCAACTGTGCTCTAATAATGTAAATCCCTTAACAAGCTCTAGAATTAACTCACCACTTATTTTTAGACTTTGTAATATTGGAATATGTGTGGAGGATACATAGGCATATATTAGAGTAATATAAATTTTAAAAGGAAAATATGAATCCTGAAGTATTATATGGAAATGACAAAAAAATCTATTTATTATGTCAAAGACACCCAGAATTGTATATTCTCAAATGTTTTATGGAATTTCCCTGATGGTTCCCTCACATCCAACAATCTCTGGCATCTCAGTCTAATATCACTGTCAGAAAGGTTCCTGAATTAGCAAGAAGGGCGAATAAAAGCCATTTATAAACAAAATGGAAGGAAGCTATTATTTATAAGACACACCAAATGCCAAAAATATTACAATTTAATATTCTGACTGTTATCCCTCCCACACTGGTTCAAAGTACCACTTTTAGCACAGATCCCTTTCATGTACCTGTCTAGACCTCCATCTGTTCATACTGTTTTGAATACTGAAGCTTCATCAGGCGTGTTAAGACCTGTACCAGAGTTCAAGTAGCTTGGTGTCCAGCACCTGCTCCCTGCCCACTTCTGGGGATGTTTTAGGAGATGGTCCCGATTTTTGATGAAAACAAGGTTGAAACGAAATGGTTAATGACTTACAGTTTATTATTCCAAGTTTACACTTTCCCTGTAGACATCCGATATCAGTGTGTTTACCTTATTTAGGGAGGCGGGGATAAATAATTTTCACCTGCTGTAAGAGATCCCACACTAACATCTTCAGCTCCGTTGTTGCAGTACGCCTCCACCTAGTCTCCCTGACACAAGACCTAATTGTCTTCACAGCCCATAAAATCCTTCTTGAAACAATGAAACACTGGAGTGTGGGAGTGGGGAGTGCCTGCCCTTGGGTGTTTCTTCATCACTCTGTGATTATTGGAATGTGTTCATTCTCTCTTTGCTGCCTCACTTATTATGAATATAAGTGTACTGGGAGCACCTGAAACCTTGTGATTGTCCACCTCGATATCAATGCCATGTTTTAAGTGACCAGGAGTTCACTATTTACAAAGTAACTTTAATCTCAGAAGTTCCTATATTATGAACTTTACACATAGACTTGCCAAGCTCTAAAGGCAAAGAAATGGATTTTGGATGGAATCTCAATACATATATAGATATAGTCACTGAATCAAAGTTGGTGATTCTGAACAATTCCACCTTCTTTCTTGTCTTTCAGTACAAAGTAAAATGCCCACACAGACCGCAAGATGCCAGCAACACAGCAGGGCATTGAATGGAGGGGGAAAACATTGGCCATTAACACGTACAATTTCAGGGTACCATTAGTCTACTTAAAATCTAACATTATGGGGGCTGGAGAGATGTCCTAGTGGTTAAGAGTGCCAACTGCTCTTGCAGAGGACCCAGGTTCAATCCCCAGCACCCACATGGTGGCTGAGAACCATCTTTAACTCCAGTTCCAGGGGAATCCGACACCCTCTTCTGACCTCCACGGCATTGCAAGACACTAGTGCACAAACCTACATGCAGACAGTACAGTCATACACATAAAAAAATAAATCAATAAAAATTTAAAAAATGTTTAAAATAATCTAACATTAGTCATTCAGGACATGCTATGTATCGGGCACTTTTGTGGCATTATGTATTCATCCGTAGGTCAGACAGATGATGTAATGATGAAGATGGATAGATGATAGGTGGATGGATGGAAAAGTGTTTGATAGATACATAGATAAATGATAGACAGAGAGACAGATGCACAGATAAATAGATATAGATGATATAGATATACATATGTAGAGAGAGACTATTTCCTTAGGAGAAAACTGACACGCAAAGTACTTAAGCATCTTGTTTGAGGTCACACAACAAGGGGGGCAGGATTCAGTATTGGAGAGTGTCCAAAGAGCTTAGTTCTTACCTCCTATCCTAGACTTTCACATAGACTAGTTAAAATAATGCAGGACATAACAAAGCAGGTTGCAATATGACCCTGCAGTGTGTGCGTGTGTGTGTGTATGTGTATGTGTATGAGTGTGTGTGTGTCTGTGTGTGTGTCCACCATACCTATCATGTTTGCATCAGTTGAGGGAGGAACAAGATTCCTGGAGAAAAGAATTTAATAGAATCAAATGTACAGTATCACAGTGCTTTGCAAAGAGCCACATTTCAGCTCACTTGGCAATCAAGACAACCATTCTCTACACATTTCCTCGTGGTCCATGTGGCAGAGAATCCAACAGCATTCGGAGCATCAGGCCACAGAGAAGAACAAAGCAGGTAAAGCTAGAGGAGCTTTTCCCAGGTCAACAGTATGGTCAGCTTCATGATGTCCACATTAGGATGTACAAACCTGGACCAATTCGGTGACTAATACCTGCTTACCAAGAAACTTTACATAGGCACCTATCAAAAGGGCCTTCTTTAAACATGCGAGGACCTGGGAATTCTCTGTACTTCTGTTTGAGTCATGAGCCTCCAGATGGTGGAGGATCATCAAAGAAACTGGAAGGGTCTGAAATGCCCATCAGGGAACCGAGTCAACAAGAAGAAACAATGGTTATAAATATGGCTTCTCTCCATGACAGGTGGCCCAATTTTACTTATACTTTTTTGAATTCATGTTTTTCCCCTTTAATTTTATATTACTCTAAAGTATGTTTACATACCT
>VZQC01000180.1:70843-106433 GCA_009823505.1 Rhizomys pruinosus | reverse complement strand
GGGCTGGAGAGATGGTCTAGTGGTTGAGAGCGCCAACTGCTCTTGCAGAGGACCCGGGTTTGATCCCCAGCACCCACATGGCTGCTGAGAACCGTCTTTAAGTCCAGTTCCAGGGGAATCCGACACATTCTTCTGACCTCCGGGGCACTGCATGACATGGGTGCATAGACCTACATGCAGACAGTACATTCATACACATAAAAAATAAATAAAATTTAAAAAATTAAAATTAAAAAAATAAAGTGATGCTGACTTCATAGAAGGAATTTGGCAGATTTCCCTCTGTATCCTTCTGAACACTTTTAGTAATAATGGTTGTAAGTCTTCTTTAAATGTTTTATAGAATTCTGCTGTGAAACCATCTGAGCCTGGGCTTTTATTAGTTGGGAGGTTTACTGTTACAGTTTCAACTTCCTCATCTCTTATGGGTCTGTTTCAGCTGTCAGTCTCTTTTTGGTTAAGCTTTGATGAATTCCAGGATTTCAAATATTCATCCACTTCTCTTAGGTTTTCAAATTTAGAAGATTATAGGTTTTTGAATATTCTCCTATGATTGTCTGGATCTTTTCTCTGTTCTGATGTTCCCCTTTTCATCACAAATACTATTGATTTGGAGTTGCTCTTTCTTTCTTTTGGTTAACTGGGCAAGGGCTCTATCTATATTGTTTATCCTTTCAAAGAACCAGCTTTTGGATTCATTGATTCTTTGTATTGTTTTCTTTGTTTCTAATTCATTGATTTCTGCTCTGATTTTGGTGATTTCCTCCTGTCTTTTGGATTGATGGTTCATTTGTTGTTGTCTTTCAAGTGTTTTAAAGCTGCGGTGTTAGTTCATTTCTTTGTCCTCTTTCTGCTTTTTTAAAGTAGACACTAAGGGCTATAAACTTCTCTCTTATGACTGCTTTTAAAGTATCACATAGTTTGTCCAAGCAGTTGAGAGTGATGCATATTGGAAACAACAACAACAACAGAAAAGACTGCATCAAAGAACTGACTGAAACAGTGAACTTCTGCTCAAAACAGTCAACTTCCACATGGAGAATATCGAGAAAGACTGAGAAAGAGATGAAAAGCATGTTTGGCAGAATGCATGAGCTCTGGTGAGGTGGGGGCATAGGGTGGGGAACACGGGTCTAGATTTGATAATCTCNTAGAGAATGCATGAAATTATTTCAATGCTTTTGTAATTTGAACAGAGATTTTTTCTATGGTCCCACGTATGTGGTTAGGATTTGGAGAATTACCTATGGGGTGCTAAGTAGAAAAGTGATAACTCTCTGGTGTTTGGGTGTGAATTATTTGGAGATATCGTGAGTTCCATTTGTGTACATGTATTTTTCAATTCGATGTCTCTCTTTATTTTTTGGTTGGAGTTGACCTATCTAATGGCTCAATAGGGTATTGAATCCCCCGACTTAGTAGTTTGCCGGGTCCATCTGTGCCTTGTAGGATCCTGTAACAAATGTGTTTATAAAGGGTTTGTGCACCAGAGTTTGGTGCATAATATCATGATTGTGAAAATCTTCATGGTCAATTGATCCTTTGATTGGATGTAGTGGCCCTCTCTGTCCCTTCTGATTAGTTTTACATTTTAAGTCCTATTTTGTTCTGATTATTAACAATAACAACTCCTGTTTCTTTTTTATACCATTTGCTTGGAATATTTTTCCATCCTTCTCATTAAGTTTTGATATGCCTATCCTTGAGGGTAAGATGGGTTATCTTGTATAGCATATTTGATGAGGTTCTTGTTTCCTACCAATCTCCCAGTCTATGGTCTTTGATTGGGGAGTTTCATCCCATTACTATTTAAGTTATTTTAAGTGTGTGCTGCTCCCTTTTAACTTATTTTCCGTTTGCATTCCTGGTCTAGATTTGTGTTTCTGCAGTTATACTTTTAATTCATTAATCTCTCTAGAGTGTTGGGGATGTTGCTCGTTTCCCTCTGACCTTTGGGATTGCTTGAGGTATGTTCTGAGGGGTTGGTATCCCTCCATATGAATATCTTTCATGTTGTTTATGTCAAGAAAGTTACTTTCTCCACACGATAAGTGACATATTTTTTGGTCTTTAATAAATGTAGATAACATTTTTGTGGTACAGTAATCTGGGAAGGCATCTAAAGTCACTATGAGTACTGGGAATACTATATGGGTCCAAGTTCATTCGGCTTCATCATTTGCACTGAACAGTCCACCTGTATCTGATGGGTTTTTCCGATTCAGTACATGTAACTTGTTTGTCTTTTCTCGTTGAGGCCTTTAGTAACGTGTCTTTTGTGTAGGGCGACTAGTGTTTTAACTGATGTTGTGTGGAGTATTACTTTGTCTGAATGATGTTTTAACAACCTAAACTACCCTAACCCTAACTCTCCTACCCAACCTAACCCTCTAACCCTCCTAACCACCGCTTAACACTTAACTAACCTAACCCATTAGACCCCTAAACCCTAACCGCTAACTCCCAGCCTAACGCCTCTTTATTGATTGTATTTCATAATTATCTTCAGTCCAATTTAGATACATTCCAGTCTCTCCTGATCCGCGCACCTCACCCTCAGTCCATCTGCCTTCTGGCCAATCATGTTCCTGCTGCATACTTTCCTTAGTCTTTCAAAAGTTTTCACTGCAGAAGGCCTTGTTGTTTTGGGGTAGAATTTAACTGTGTTAGTCAGTTCTTAGACCCAGTCCTTAGGTTTGATGTTGTTCCCCCCTTTTGTATGCTCCAAATATGCCTATATAACCATCAACATGTCGTATCAAAAATTAGACCTCTAAGAATAAACTATAATGTTAATCAGAAAATATGTTTAGGCTTACGATTTTTTCCTTTACTTTATATTACTCTCTAAAATATGAATACGTCTCTTCCAACCCTATACAAGTAATTACAGTGAGTCTGAAAATAAGTGTGGGTCCAATTCTAGAGCATTAAGAGATTCACATTATAAGACGCGCATTGCTTTCAGATAAAAAAGAAACAGTAACAAAAATGTTCAGTTTTGCCTTTCAATGGGGGATGTGGTGTGTAGTACCACAAGTGAGAAACCATTCACCATTTGTTATTTCTGGGACTGTGTAAATTTCACTTAGCAATAATGGCTATCAAGTTCCTATGTTTAACCTGCAAAGGTTTCATATGTCATCTTTCTTTACTGACTGAATAAGATTCCCATATAGTGTTAGATGTACCACAATTTACTTTATCCACTGTTATGAAGGGCAATTTGGGTTGGTTCCGGCTCTTTCTATTATGAAGAGAGTTTCAATAAACATGGGAGCAATGTGATCACACTTCGCCATTGTGGCTCCAGCTCCTCCACGAAACTCCTGGCCTCACATCTCTTGCCTCAACTCATAGCATACATGTCATTTGTCTCCAGTTTGTCATCACACTGCTCATTGGCATACCCTGGGCCACTACACTACTCATCTCTCAAGCTGCGCTATTGTGTGGCTCCATGTCCTAACTGCTCTCATTGTGCCAACTCACATTGGTGTCAGTTCATCACTGTCCATTAGTCCCGTTCACGCTGAGCTCACATCATAAATTTTGTTCCTCCACCCTGTCAGTTCGTCACGTGCTCCATGCGCACACACTCGTTTCGGCGATATAGTGCCCTCAACACATCGCTGATCCATTCCCCTCACATGCTCATCAACAACTGCTCCATTGTGTCCATCACATCTGCTCCAGGTGCCCTCACAACATGCTCCAATGTGGCAGTCCAATGAACTGCTCCATTTTGATTCCTCACCTGGTCTATTGTGCTTCACACTGCTCCAAATTGTTGCAATATTCATTGCTCCCATCTGAATTTCATGCACACTGCACACTTTTTTACCATTTGCCCATGCTCACATGTAACTGTGAATTGCTCAAATGTCCCTCACCTCACCTTGTGCCCTGCACACTCGCATTTGACTCTGCGCTCTGGTCATCATCTGCTCCTTGCTGTCACAGTTCTCTGGTACCGCACACTGCTCCATTGTGTCATACACTGCTCCATTTGTTTGCCCTCACTCTGCTAAATTGTGCTCACATGCTCAATTTGATACCCACACCTTCTCTATTTTGTCCTCACACATCTCCATTGTGTATCAACACTGATCGTCCACTCTAATGCTCCTGTGCACACCTGCTCCCACTGTGCCCTCACTACCCTCCATTGTGTCACAAACTCAGTCCATTTTGCCCAGAGCACAACTTACTCCATTGTGCCCAACTCAATTGTGCTACATGAGCCATGTCCAGTCACTGCTAGGTCTCATCACAACGCAATGCTCACACGCTTGGCGTGAATTCACCTTACTACGACTCTCCATCGTTGCCTCACACTGCTCCGTACCCTATCTGTACGTCATCACACTGCCTTCATCATCACTGTGTCATCACGAACTGCCCATTGTGTCATCACCTGCCTGTTCTCACAACTATGTGTCATACAACCTCCGGCTCCAACTCCTGTGTCACCAATGTCCATCACCTCGCATTGTGTCCGCACAACCCGATACTGTCATTGTGCCCTCATACGTGCGCCATTGGTGCCCATCACAGTAGCGCTGGCCATAACTACTGTCCGATTGTGTCATCACACTGGCTCCATAGTTCATCACCATACTAACTGCTCCATTGTGTCCACCACTGCTCCGATTGTTTGCCTCAACATCGGCCCCGCGGTCATCCACTGGTGCCACTGGCACACTGCTTCCTATTGTGTCATCCACGACTGGCTCCAGATTTTGCATCCTCAAAGACTCTTTTCTATTTGCCAGTCAGCTGCTCATTTGTCGCACCTCCACTTGTCCATCAATCTGTGCTTCCAGTTCCACCACTTCTCCATTGTGATCATCACACTGCTCAAATGTGCCCTCACAAACGCCATGTCTCATCCACAGGGATTCTGCGCTACTGTGCCTCACACTGTCTCCTTGTGTTCATCACTGCTGCTCATTTGCCCTCAACAACACTCTGCTCCATATTGTGACCTCACACTGCTCAATTTGTGGCCCTTCACACCGCTCCATTGTGCCATCACAGCTTGTTCCACTAATGTCATTACACTCCTCCCCATTTTGCCCTCTACAATCTATCCACTATAACTCTCTGCTCCAATAAATGTCATCACACTGCTTCCATTGTGCCCTCCCACTGCTCCATTTTTTCATCACAGTGGTCTATTTTTCAATCACGTTGGTCTATTTTTCCCTCACGGTGGTCTATTGTTTCCTCACCCTGGTCCATTGTTCCTTCAATGCTGCTCCATTGTGCCATCACACTGCTCCATTGTGGTCTCACACTGCTCCGATATTCATTTGTCATTGACACTGTTCACCATTGTGTCTGCAAACCTTGTCCATTTGTACTCTGCTAATGCATTCACTGCTCCGTTTTGCCCTGCAGCCATTGTTATCTTTGCTCCATTGTGCACTCATAACTGCATTTTTGTTTCACACTCTCATTTAATCAGTGCTCCTTTGTTTCACGCGCTCGCTCCATTTTGTCCTCGCGCTGCTCCATTGTGCCACACTTGTGCGCCTTGTGCCACACACTCTCATGTCGCATTCCACTCCAATGCCTCTGTACATCACAAACTGCGCCTTGTTATTTTTATGATGGTTTTTCATTTTCAGTTTGGGGAAAGTTTTCTTCTATTTCTCTGAAGATCTGAACAGTACATTTGTCCTGATTCTCTCCATTTCCTCTCTCCAACATAGGTCGGAGTTTGATCTTTTTGTAGTGTCCCATATTTGCTAATTGTTCCACTCTTGTGATTTTAAATTTTTTCATACTCTTTGTTTGAGAGATTGCAGTTCTTCCACTTTTGCTCTTCCAGTGTTGATATTCTAACCTTCTTGCTTTCATCCAATATGTTACTAAGGCTTTCTCCTCCATCGTTTCCTGCTGATTGGGATAAGTGTGCAATTGCCTTTTTCACTTCATCCTGTGATTTTTTTTTTTTTTTTTTGTCTTTTCAAGAGACAGGGTCTCCTTGTAGCCCCAGCTGTCCTGGAACTCACTCTGTAGACCAGGCTGGCCTTGACCTCACAAAGACCTGCCTGCCTCTGCCTCCCAAGCGCTAGGATTAAAGGCACGTACCACCATGCCCAGCCATCCTGTGATTTCTTTAGTATTTCCAGTTCCCTTTGGAGTTTGTCATTCTCCTCTCCTAGATCCTTGATTCACTGGTCCATTTCCTGTTTCATTTCAGCATGGGATCTTTCAATATTTCCACTTCATTCCTGAGTTTGTCATTCTCTCCCTTCGGCTATTATTGTTCTTTTGAGATGTGTGTTCTGTGTTATCTCCAGGGATAACTCATTGTTGGAGGCTTCTCTATGGCTGCTAGATTTTGTTGGGGATTTATTATTTGCTTTTCCCATTTTATTGATTTTCCTTTATGTTTGCAGCATGTGGATTTGATTTGTTGCTTATAGTCTGATGCAAAATTCAAGTGCTTCTTCGTTTGATTGAAAGCCTGTTCCTCTGGGTTGGAAGGTTCACTGTCTCTTCTGTTACTTCGTGCTCCAAGTCACCTTCTCTGTTACCATCAGAATGGCCGCAAGTGGGGTGGGCAGCACTGGGTTTTGCCCTCCCAATCCTGTCACTGCCAAGGTTACTATAGGGCCTTACCCTATCCCGTCTGGAAGTTGGAGCAGCTCCAGAGACCCTGCACCTGAAACGTTGGGGTTCAGATAGTATTGGCACCCTGCACCAGAAGTGACTGGGCTTAGATGGTCCTGGAACCTACCCTGTGCTGGAAGTGACTGGGCCAGGATGGTCCTGGAAACTGCCCTGCGCTGGAAGTGACTGGGCTAGAAGCAACAGGGCTCTGATGGTCCTGGAATCCTGTGCCAGATGTGCAGGGTGGCTGGGAAGTTCCTGAAACCTGCCTGTGGAGAAGATTGTCTTGTCACTCTCCCTGCACCAGAAGCAAAGGTGTTAGGATGGTCCTGGAACCCTGCACCAGAAGTGACTGGGTTCAGATGGTCTTGGGATTCTGAACTGGAAGCAATGGAGCTGGGATAGTCCTGAAACAACAAGATCATACAATGGTTATAAATATGTCTGCCCTCCATGCCAAGTGGCCCAATTTTATATAAAATAAATACTCTTAGATTGAAGAGGAGAAGTAAGCTTCAATACAGTAATAGTCAGGGCCTTCAACATCATGCTTTTCATGAACAAATCATCCAGACAAAAACCACAAAGAAACATTAGCATTATCTACATTGTGAAATTATTCAGAGAACATTTTATCCAACAACCACAAAATGCACATTCTTTAAATCACCATGTGGAATATTCTTCAGAATGGAACATATGTGAGATCAGAGAACTAATCTATTAAATTCAAAACTATTAAAATGAACACCCTGAATCTTTTCCAGTTATAATACAATAAAACTAGAAATCACTAACAAAAGAAAATTTAGAAGATATTCAAACACAGAAACTGCCAACACAATTTAATGGGCCACTGAAGAAATCAGAGGCAAAACATAACTCTCTCAAAACAAATGAAAATGGAAACACAAAAAAACTAAGACTCATGAGACAGAGCAAAAAACAAAGCTCAGAGGGAAGTTTACACAGAAAGTGATAAAGTAGAACATGAAAAAATGCACTCAAGAAACCAAAATAATGAACCACTTCAAAAGCTCAGGAAAAAATAAAACAGTAAACCAAACCCAAATAAGCACAAGGAAAAAAGAACAAAGATTATATCTGAAATAGGCAAAAATAGACCCTAAAAATGTTGAAAAAGCTCAGTGAAACAGAGCTATATTTAAGATAAAAAGTCAAAAANATTGAGCTTTATTGCACTGTGGTCAGATAGAATGCATGAAATTATTTCAATGCTTTTGTATTTACAGAGATTTTTTCTATGTCCCAGTATGTGGTTAGATTTGGAGAATGTCCTATGGGGTGCTGAGTAGAAAGTATACTCTCTGGTGTTTGGGTGGAATATTATGGAGATATCTGTGAGGTCCATTTGGTGTACTGTATTGTTCAATTCAGATGTCTCTCTTTATTTTTTGGTGAGTTGACCTATCTAATGGGCTCAATAGGGTATTGAAATCCCCCACTATTAGTGTGCTGGGATCAATCTGTTCCTTGAGGTCCTGTACAATTGTGTTTATAAACTTTGGTGTACCAGAGTTTGGTGCATATATATTCATCATTGTGAAATCTTCATGGTTATTTAATCCTTTGATAAGGATGTAGCGGCCCTCTCTGTCTCTTCTGATTAGTTTTACTTTGAAGCCTATTTTGTCTGATATTAGAATAACAACTCCTGCTTGCTTTTTGTTACCATTTGCTTGGAATATTTTTCCATCCTTTCTCATTAAGTTGATGCCTATCCTTGAGGGTAAGATGGGTTTCTTGTAGATAGCATATTGATGAGTTCTGTTTCCTAAACCATTCTCCCAGTCTATGTCATTTGATTGGGGAGTTCATCCCATTAATATTTAAGGTTATTATTTAGAGATGTGTGCTGCTTCCTTTTAACTTATTTTCCGTTTGCATTCCTGGTCTAGATTTGTGTTTCTGCAGTTATACTTTTATTCATTACTCTCTCTAGGTGATGGGGATAGTTGCTCCTTTCCTCTGACCTTTGAATTGCTTGAGGTATTTTNAGAGAACATTTTATCCAACAACCACAAAATGCACATTCTTTAAATCACCATGTGGAATATTCTTCAGAATGGAACATATGTGAGATCAGAGAACTAATCTATTAAATTCAAAACTATTAAAATGAACACCCTGAATCTTTTCCATTTATAATACAATAAAACTAGAAATCACTAACAAAAGAAAATTTAGAAGATATTCAAACACAGAAACTGCCAACACAATTTAATGGGCCACTGAAGAAATCAGAGGCAAAACATAACTCTCTCAAAACAAATGAAAATGGAAACACAAAAAAACTAAGACTCATGAGACAGAGCAAAAAACAAAGCTCAGAGGGAAGTTTACACAGAAAGTGATAAAGTAGAACATGAAAAAATGCACTCAAGAAACCAAAATAATGAACCACTTCAAAAGCTCAGGAAAAAATAAAACAGTAAACCAAACCCAAATAAGCACAAGGAAAAAAGAACAAAGATTATATCTGAAATAGGCAAAAATAGACCCTAAAAATGTTGAAAAAGCTCAGTGAAACAGAGCTATATTTAAGATAAAAAGTCAAAAAGCCTTTTCTATACAAGACAAAAATAAGAAGAATATGGATAAATGAAATTAGAGATGGCAAGGACACACTACATCTAATACCACAGAAAAACACAAAAGCTACAAATAAATAAAATTAGAGATGAAGAAGATACATTACAACTATTGCCATAGAAACAGGAAAGCTCATTAGAGACTATCAGACCAAGTGTATGTTACAAGTTGTAAAATCTGTGAGAACACATTATTTAAATTTCTGGACAATCATGGTCTGCCAAAGGTGAACCACAAGAATACAGCAAGTCTACACAGACCTTTGTCAAGTAATGAGGTTGAAGGAATAAATCTCCAAACAAAACTTCCAGGAGTAGGCACCTTCAGCACTGAATTTTTGAGACCCCTAAGGAAGAACTGAGGAAGAGTCTTTTCATAGAGTACCAAAAACCAGGAAGACTCAACTAATCTTACCAGTCTAGCATTAGCTTAACTGAAAACTCAGGCAAAGGCAAAGCAAGAAAGAAAAAGATTACAGACTTACAGCCCTAAGAAGAGAAATACAAAGAGTCTTAAAGTATCCAAATGAACCCAACAGAACATGAGAAACTTCATTCACTGAGATGGCATCAGATTTATGTTAGGAATGCAAGCATGGTTCAGCATATGCAAATCAAACAATATAGTATACCTAGTAAGCAAACAGGGGATAAATCATAATCATTGCAATTAATGCAGACAAAGCATTCAGCAAAATTGAATGCCCCTTCATTACAAAAGTCTGGATAAATTAACTATAGAAGACTAAACATAGTGAAGACTGTATATGAAAACACCTCAGCCAATATCATAATGAATAAGGAAAAGATGAAAGCATGATCTAAGATCTAAAACAAGACAAAGAGGTGTAATCTTACCATTCATGTTTAGTATTGACTTGGAAGTTTTCACCAGAAAAATAAGATATTGTAAGAGTAAAGACATCAATGGCCTTACCCAGTTGTGGATTCTGTGTGTGTGTGTGTTTGTGTTTGTGTATGTTGCAATATGAACCTTCCAGGCCAGATGTAGCCACTGGTGCAGCAGTGACATGCTGTTATAAGAATGATTAACAACGTTCTAATTGGATTGGAGGGAAACCATTCCTGCTACCATAGACCTTGTCAGAAGCCCATGGCTGGAGAGGACATAGACTCTACAAGGGAAGCTACTACTGTTGTTTTTGTTTTGTTTTGTTTTGTTTTGTTTTGTTTTGTTTTTTGGTCATTTTGAGACAGGGTCTCCCTGTAGCTCTGGCTGTCCTGGAACTCACTCTGTAGACCAGGCTGGCCTCGAACTCACAGAGATTCTCATGCCTCTGCCTCCTACATACTAGGATTAATGGACATGTTGTCAAACTGTCCTCAAATATGTATACAGCCAGAGAATCTTATTTTGAAAATTTTTATTAAATTTTTGTGTGTTTCAAACACAACATCTCAATTTTAACCATCATTACACCCTCTTCCCCTCTGGCACTTTCCTATAACTCCTCCTAGGGATTGATACATTCTGTCATTTATATTAAGGCCTATTGTGTAAAATTACAGTCCCCAGATGTCACTCAGTACAAGTTCATCCACTGGGGTGTAGTCAGCCTATGTAAAGTCCTTCCCTTTAAGAAAATCAGCTCATAGCCAAGCGTGGTGGCGCACGCATTTAATCCTAGCACTTGGGAGGCAGAGGCAGGCAGATCTTTGTGAGTTCAAGGCCAGCCTGTTCTACACAGTAGTTCCAGGACAGCTGGAACTACAAGGAGACCCTGCCTCAAAAAGACAAAAAGAAAAAAAAAAGATAAGAAAATCGCTCTTCCTCACTCAGCAGTAATCACCTGCCAATAATTCTTTGACTAAGATTGGGATGCGCTGCCCATTTCCATAGTTCTGTGCTGGGGTTTTGTCTGCTTGGGTTTGCATGGTTTTGTGCTTGCTGACACTATTGCTGTAGGTTCATATGAGCAGGGTCCCAGGAGCCTGTAGGGCTCTTTTTCCATATAGTCATGTACCTCTTCCCTGGCTTTTACAATCTTTCTGGCCTCTCTTCTGCAATTGGCCCTGGACCTTGGGTAGGCAAAGTTTAATATAGGAGTGCTGTTAAATTACCTACACTTTGCAGACTCTTGCTCTCTACACTTTGGCCATTTATGACTTTTTGTGTCACAACTCCCTTGAGTTGCATGAGGGAGTTTCATTAATGTCCTCTCTACTCTTTGTTCTATGTTCTGTGAGCCGTAGGTGTAGAAGCCACATTGTGGATGTGCTACTTAGGCTTGGACAATTCACAATATCTGTGTGTGACCAGTTGTGGTACTCTGTAAGAGTCTTCATCTGGTGCAAAAAGCTTCTTTGATGAGTGGTGACTGGGATATTTGTCTGTAAATATAAGGATGCATACTTTGCAATAGTAAGAAATTCGTTTGTCTATGGATGTGGCAGCCTTGGGATTTTCTCCAACATCTATAACCTCTCCAGGCACGTGAATTTGGTTATGTTTACAGTAGCATGCATGAGTTTCCTCTGATTGAGAAGGCTTTAAGTCCAATTAGGTGGCTGTTGATTACCACCAAGATAGAAGTGCCACTACTGTACCAAGGTCATACGGCCTCTGATGTGGTTATTTGGCTTAGAATCTGGGGTTGGACGATTGGTTGATATTCTCCCTTAGCAGCTTACAGAGTGCTCTCCTAAACTATGAGAGCCAGCCTTCAGGGGTGTGGCTTCCAGGTCGGTTCCAGCTCCATTGCTCCAAATCCTGTGTCCGGAGTATTTCCTGTCTTCAGCAATAGGGTCTTGCCTTCAAGTTCTGGGAGAAAATCAGGGTTGCCACAATAACCTGTGTAATTTGGTGAAGTCTCTTGGACTACCCTAGCCAATGACTCAAAGGAAGGTTTCACCTGGCTGGCTGGCACTATTGCTTACTATGTGGCCTTCAGCCATGCGCACAGACTCATGTAGAGATATTGTATGTGTAACTTGTCATGAGATTTTTAGACTAATATGATTCCCTCAGTTTTTTTACACTAGCTAGACATTATCTCACCTCAATCCTTCTGCCTGTCTAATCCTCCCTCCATGCATTCCCCATTTAAAGTATCCCTATTTATCCTGTTTCTCCCTTGATAATACCCATCTCCTATGGTCCCACTTCTCCTTAGCTCCTTCTTCCCTTTTATCCCCAAAGTTCCTTGTATAACCCTCTCTCCCTCTCCCATTTAAAGACCTCCATTTTATCCATTTCTCCCTTAGAACCTTTGTTTTGCAGTGAGTGGCAGTGGCTGCTGATACTCTCAATAGAGCAAAGGGCTGAGATTAAGAAACTGAGTGCTCAGCTCCTAAATGACAGTTACCTCACCCTCTCCAAGGCTCAGGGAACACTGCACGAAAGGGGGCAGAATGAATGTACCAGCCAGATGATGGAAATGAGTGCTCTGGATACGGCATGGGCATGGTATCCAGGAACCCATAGCAAATGTATAAGACTGAGCCCATGTAACATCCCATCATGTACAGGGGGTGGGTATAGGAGGCTCCACCCCTCCCCTGGCTGTTAGTGGTTGCTAGAGGATGGGAACTCATAACCCTCAGTGGTATAGACACTGGTACACTGCCTTTGCTAAGCAAATAACCCCTACTCCTTTGCTCATGCAAGCCACCCTAACTAAACCCAATGAGTCACAAGAAAAAAAAAACATGAAAAATAGGAATGGAGTCTGTGGGAAGAAGGAGGAACTGAGGATGGGTGGGAGTGGGAGAGAGAGGACAAGGTGCCCAACATGATCAAAGTGCATTATTTATATATGTGTTTATGAAATTGTGAAAGAATAAAGTTAAATAAATAATAGTATAGAAGGCAAAGTAGGCCAGATGGGACTGTCTGCCATTTGAGCATATCTGAATTCTGTGATGAGACATCCCTCATCCTTCATTCAGAAGGCAGAGCACAGCATGTTCTATAATTGGTTTCTTTTACTTGGAGTTCTAAGAGACAGAAGTGTACTCTCATCTTTGAAGGGTCCAGGCCATGTGGACTCACCTTTGCAATGCAGATGCACAGTGAAAATGCTAGTGATGGCAGGAGGTAAATCCCAGAGCTTCTATATACAGCCCCCCTCCTCCAGCTGGATGGAATGTCCTCAGCTAAAGCCTCTGCTGCCTAAGGTTTAAATGAACCCTAGCCACAGGCAAATATAAGCTGCTTTGGAATTCAGAAGACTAGCCTGAGTGTTCTCGTGTCTGTTTCCAGAATCCAGCTCTCTCAGGTTTAGAGGGTCCTAATTAGCTGAAGTTAATAACATTTGCACAGATCTCCACCGTTCATAAGCCTCTTACAGCCTGAAGATGGGACGTAACCTTACATAATCACTGACAGCCTCCAGTAGCCGCCATCTCACTCCACGAAGGTGCCCTGGATTGGCAGGGAGGAAGGCGGGACCCTGCGCTGTGAGGGCTCCAGCCAGGGCCTGAATGGCTGTCACTGCAGAGAATGTATTTAGGGAGGACAGTGGGTGTAACGACTAGGATTTTCAACTTACTCGCTGTACATGCCAAGGGTTGTAGGCCAATGAACAAGATACTGACCAGTGTTCTGTTTGACTTAAATGCAAATGCTCACAACCACTTTGAATAAAATCACTTCTTTTTTTTTTTTTTTTTTTTTTTTTTGGTCTTTTACAGACAGATCTCCCTGTAGCCCAGCTGTCCTGGAACTCACTCTCGTAGACCAGGCTGGCCTTGAACTCACAGCGATCCGCCTGCCTCTGCCTCCCGCCACTTGCTAAGATTAAAGGCATGCGCCACCACGCCTGGCTGAATAAAATCACTTCTATGCATACCTACTTGGCCCCCTGTGCTGGCTTTGTTCCATGCTCTACTCAAAGGACTCAGGGGCTTGAGCACCATAGGAAGAGTGTGACTCTGATCATCACCAGGACTCTGGTCTCCTCCACCGAGTGTGCATATGCATTTGGTCCTAGCCTCCAGCCTTATAAGAGGAGCATATATTTTACCAACCTCAGGCATCTCTTCTTCCATCAGACATCAGGGCTGTGGAGAAAGAGGCTGAAGAAATGTATTTAATCACAGGTAATTTTTGCATTCATTCTTTATTCTAAAAAGAATTTCCATAGATTCATTCTATTCCTTTGGCTGATGTTGGGGCCCCCTGCCCATTTCCCCAGTTCTATGTTAGGTTTTTTCTGACCAGTCTGTTTTGGTCTTGTGCATGCTGTCATCATTGCTGCACATTCATGAGGTCATAAAAAAAGCAAAATGGACTTCGCTTTCTGAGTAGATAAACAGATACAGATGATAGACACATAGAGATAGATGGACAGATACATGATAGATGATAGATAGATAGATAGATAGATAGATAGATGATAGATAGATAGATAGATTAGATAGACTAGATAGACAGACAGACAGACAGACAGACAGACAGATAGATGATTAGAAAGATCTTAGGTTTGACTTTGCGAAGACTTGCTCTAAGATAAGCTTAATGACACTCCTCCCCCTGGACCAGTGTAATTCCATATGAACACAATAGTACACTGTCTCTGTCTCTGTCTCTCTCTGTCTCTCTTTCTCTCCCTCTCTTTTTTCTCCCTGTTCTCTCCTTTCCCTTCCTCTCTTCTCCCTCTCAGTGTGTCTCACCCTTTACACACTTCACACACACACACACACACACACACACACACACTTTCTGTTCCTGTACCCTAAGACGAACCTCCTTTTTATACTGCACGTGATAAGTGGCCCCGCAAAGGGGCAGGAGGCCTGTGTGGCGTGGCACTGAGCCCCTTCTGAACAGCTGTGTGGAAGCTCATCTTCAATCCAACATCAGGTCTTTAGTCTTCTGATGATGGAAGGCTTGACTGCTGAGAAGGAATTGGGCCAGAAGCACACAGCCATGCCCTTGTTAGGACCCTGACCCTCGGAAGTGCTGCCAGATGCTTTCTTCAGCTGAGAGGTTTGGAGTTGTTTGTTATATAGCAGCAGCTGCCTCATAGACCAGGCATCCAGAAGGTTACACTCTCACACAGGGCCATGCGAAACGTCCTGGCAGACCCCACTACCTTGTTCCCCTGCCCTCATTCTACCAATTCCAGGAGTCCAGGGATCCAAAGCATGTAGACATACTAAAATTCCATATGCTATGTATGAAAAATCTCACAATTGAACCAATTATTTTGTACAATTGATATATGCTAATTAGATCTGGGCATGGTGTTAAGGCAGAGGAAAGTGGATCTCAGTGAAATTCAGCCCAGCCTGGTCTACATAATGAGAGGCTCTCTCAAAAAAAATTCAAATTCAAAATATATATATGAATGCTAATTAAAATGCTTAAAACAACCCCCAACCCCAAATTCAAATTTGCTGATCTCAAAGTGACTATGACCACCTCACCAAACACATAGATTTGGTAGATTTAAAGTTTCCTTATAATTTATATGCTTACAGCATACTTGTGTTTTTTCCAGAATAGCCCACCATTTGAACAGGTTTTAATTAAGCATACTACAATAAAATCAGTAAGAAAGAAATCCCACTATTTAAAAAAAATCCTAAATGATAAGATTCCTTAAATTCACTGTCTTAATTGTTCATAGACTCATTGTTCCTGTTTCTGTGATAAAATATGGACAAAAGTGTCCACAGCCAAGAAGCAGAGCGCCAAATGAATGTTTGGGTTCAGATTCCTTCCTCCTTCTTAAATTCAGCCCAGAGAAACGTGCCACATGTAGTAGGTGGGTCTTCCCACTTCAATTAACTTAAACAGGATGATCTCCCACAGGCATTCCCAGAAGCCCATCTCCTACGCAATGCTAGATGTCAAGCTGGCATTGAGAATAACCGCCATGGGCATGATGCGAGCTTGGGTTACATGAGGACTGTTGTACTTGTTTACCGGTCCTTCTTCCTGTGGAGAGAACGTTGCTTGAGAGAATCTCCCACAGCCTTCTTGACAACCTGCCAGTCTCTCTTCTCTCAAACAGTAAACAAAACTGTAAGGGTCGGAGATGGACTAACTCAAAACTAAGACAAGGAACAACTCCCATATCCCTCTTCAGGACATAAGGGCCTATGAGATGGCTCAGTGGGTTAAAGGCACTTGCTGGCAATCCTAACAAATTGAGTTCTATCCTTGGGACCCACATGTTGAAAAGAGAGAACCAACTCATAAAAGTTATCCTCTGGCCTCTGCATAAGCATTGTGGCTTGTGTATGTACACACATGTATACATACACGTATACACACATACACACACACACACACACACACACACACACACACACACACACATGAATACACATGGAGAGCAAATAAAATGTGATTTTATTTTTTTTAAATAGGTAAAGCCAGCGTGGTAGTGCATGTCTTTAATCCCAGCACTGAGGAGATAGAGGCAGGCAGATCTCTGTGAGATCAAGTTCAGCTTGGCCTACACAGCAAGTCCCAGGCCAGCTGAGGTTATAGGGAAACTCAGTCAAGAAAGAAAGAAAGAAAGAAAGAAAGAAAGAAAGAAAGAAAGAAAGAAAGAAAGAAAGAAAGAAAGAAAGGAAGGAAGGAAGGAAGGAAGGAAGGAAGGAAGGAAGGAAGGAAGGAAGGAAGGAAGGAAGGTAAAATTAAATAGAATCCAGGCAGAATGTCTTAAATCTACACTGTGATGCGCTGAACTGAGCAGCGGATGGGGTTCTGTAGGAGCACTTCTTCTCAGGGTGTGCGTCTGCTTCTCGCCCATTGTTGCTGCTGCCCTGTGCTCCCTGGTTATAAAATGCATCAAGTTCAGTGTGTTAAAACCTTTGCCTTCCTGAGGAGGAGGATTTTCAGTCTGCCATAGGGGAAAAAAAGATTACCATCTTCAATCATTCCCAACATCTATAAACATTTCAGATCTCATGACTTCAACCCTGCTGTCTATGAGTGTAATTTCACCACCATTTCAACATGAATATATAAAATCTAAGATCCAAAGGGTATGGTGGAGATGGTGCTGTTATGGAGCAGTTTAGAGAGCCTAAGAGAGTTTTCAGAATTTTACCATTTTATGACACTAGACATCAAAGTTTATTTATAATTTGTGTGTGTATATATATATATATGTATATATAATACAAAGAAAATGTCTATGTGTATGGAGAGAGAGATCCAGAGAGTTAGAGAGATGAGAGGGAATTGGGGTTTTGTTTTTCAGATCACATTGAAAATAGCTGCAGTGTTGACATTTTTGTGAGTGCAGACCCACTGGCTGCTGACCCTTTTGGCATCCCCCACAGTGTTCACAGAGGTCCTTGTACATAGTAGGTGATCAAAATCCACATGATGAATGTGTAGATGTGCCAGTGGGGATGAGAGTGAAGTGGTGGCTTCCTGATTAACTTTTCCTTTCAAGAAAATAGTACAGCTGATATGATCCCATGACTAGGCAAGTGAGCTCCACAAAGGGGAGAAATTTTCTACCTCAGAAAGGAACACAGAGGTTATCATGCCACCTGTCATGTGGAGTACAGACTGTTACAAAGTTTGAGACCACTGAGAAAAACTGCTTGAACACAATTAAAATCCAATCAGCCAAAGTTCTTTATTAGCTGGCCAGCTAACTGCAAGTTCCAGATCATGAGAGGAGACTGCAGCGCCAGCTAACAGGGGAGGGAGCTTTTAAAGACAAAAAAACACAATTACTTAATTTCTAGCTGTCTGTGTATAATAACTCTGTTCCTCTTACCAGTGAATCTAGTCGTGTTTTCAGAAGCCAGTGCAAGCATTACCAGAGACTAATATATTTCACAAGGGAAAAGATTATTTTTGCAGTTATGATTTCCTGAAGTTATTTACCAAGTTAAAGCTGCTGACAGAGCAGGTCTCTAAGATTTTCTTAAACAAATTGGAGTCACTCTGGTCACCACAGTCCCCACTGAGTCTGGATTCTATGAATCAAATCGTCATGGACAGATAAATGTGATCAGCTACTCACACTCCTGCTTCCACACCTTAGTTCCACACCAGAACCTATAGTTCTACGGAACTATAAACCGTAATGAACTCTTGGTTCCCTAACCTTCTTTTTGTCCAGATATCTTACCACAGCAACAGAATAATTACTCATACATATTGCAACTAGAAATTTGATCTCGAGACTGTCTGTCTATACTTAGCAGGGTGTGCCAGACATAGGTGGCATGCATCTGTAATTCCAGCATTCAGGAGGTAGAAGCAGGAGGATTAGGAGTTCAAGGCCACCCCTAGCTACATAGAGAGATAAGGTGACCCTGGGCTACATAAGACTCTGTCTCACAAAAATAATTAGCCCAGTATATAGCATATAAGAACTTCAGCACACATTAGTTTATATAAAGTAACTAAAATAACCTGTGAGGTTCTGATTTTGTGCCCATGGCATTTGCTATACAACCAAGTGTTATGGATTCAGCCCTACCTGTCATCCAATCTTTTATCTTAACATTCTTTATTTAAAGTTAGATAATCTAAAGATCCTTCCAAAGAAGCAGCTTTGGACTGCTCCTTTATATTTTAGGACTTTCCTGTCTGGGAATCCCTTGTGATTCCATGTCAACCAGATTTCACAAGCTCATGTCACCAATCTTTCCTCCATTTCAGAAACCCACCGAGTCACTGGCATGAGCAGTGCTTTTGATAAGCTGCTTGGGAAATGAAGTTGAGAAAGTTAATGCATTTAATGCATAAATTATCAAGCCACCAGGTACTCTGTGCTGATGAAGTGACAGCCAAGAAATGAAAAAATAATATTCCACAGAGTTGGAAGTTGATAGAAAAAATAGTTCAGTTAAGGCTTTCACAATGTAATGATCCTGTGTTTTTTAATCTACTATCACATAGCTTTGCTACCTTTTTTTAAAAGACTTGTTTTAAATTTTACTTATTTCTTTTATGTGTATGAATGTACTGTCTGCATGCAGGTCTGTGCACCTGTGTCGTGCAATGCTGCGGAGGTCAGAAGACGGCATTGGATTCCCCTGGAACTGGAGTCAAAGACGGTTCTCAACCGCCATGTGGGTGCTGGTAATCGAACCCCAGTCCTCTGCAAGAGCAGTCAGTGCTCTTAACTGCTAGGCCATCTCCCCAGCCCCAGCTTTGCTATCTTACTTAGCTAATATTCTATTTCTAAAAAGCATATTCCTGCTTTTTGCAAGAAGGTGGATTTGATTACCTAAGCTATCTGGTTTATTTTCTCTTTAAAATATCTGTGGTCCTTAGCCGTGTTAGACAGGACTGACAACTGACAACAAATGGATTAATGGTCCATCTCCTGACTTTTTGTTGAAGAGAAAAGTGAATCCCATTTCTTCCTGCTTTTCAATGTTCTCTGCCCCATTTTGGCCACATCTACAGAAACTGCCTCATTGGCCCAGAAACAAGATATACCCACAAAGAGTCCACCACCAGCATAGCAGGAGCTCTAGGATCAGTACAGTTCAGGCAGAGCACTGGTCAGGCTGTGCCAAGGCATCTCACCAGTAGCTCCCAGTGTGCAAATTGGCAAGCTCTAGACTGTCAGAAGATTCCTTATTCGTGTCCAGGAACAGCCGGCTGACAGGCTGCATTGTCAGAGTGCCACTGTGAAGCCTCGGGCTCCTCAACCTGGGCAGCCTTTGTTCCGTTATAAAGCACCATGCACAGATGACTAATGAGTGGTCTGATGCAAGCCAAGTGGGGTCATGTTCTCAGCAACCTGAGCCACCAAGCAGCTGCTAAAACAAGAAAATGCCTGTCCCTCCCAGCATGAACCAGCCTGGAAAGCCCCTCCATCCTGCTTTCGGCTTGAATGGAAAGGTTTACAAGAGCATGGTGCTACATTCTGCTGTATTCAGACTCCCATGGTTGCAACATATCAAACATCTCAAATGTATATACTACTGAAAATATTCTAGTGGGTAACTTCCAAAGGACAATGCACATGGCACTGTCTATCCATTGGAATGGTCAGGACTCATGTATTTTTAGATAGAAACATCCTCACTTTGAGTCAAAGGTTAGGTCCAAGGGTTGAACACCAGACCATGTGGCTCGCAATCTTCAGGCACAGGTTGGCACAGGTGTGTGAGTTAGTAGGCTTAGCTGTGGGCCTGGGAGAAGAATTTGCAAGATAGTTGAGTTACCCAAAGCAGCTGAGGAAAGAGCTAGAAGGAAGGGCTGCTGATTCCCCAAATATGGACTCTTCTTCGTATTTTATAGTAAACAGAATGAACTGTAGGTCATGTGAATCAGCCATTCATCCCTAGACATTCTAAAATATATTCCCAGATATAGGAAAATCCAACACAATATTGGGTACCAATGTCAAATTTCTTCACTGTGGAATGACTCATAGAGGACACCTCCAGGGCAAGGGCTGAGCTGATTGAGAAATAAGGCAGTTGGTGGGAATGTGCCCTCTGTAGGAATCCTTATGCAACAGAAGTGAAGGTGAGCTCCCCTTTGACTTGGGGCAAAACTGGTTTACATTTCTGATTTGGGTTTTATATTGGGGGATGTTTCCATATACATAATGACACAAGGTGGGGTTGGGTTCAAGTTTAAACACAAATTTATTCTAGTTACAAAAACACCTAACACATAGCCTAAGCACATCTGAGACAGGAGTTCTAGCCCATATGCTTTTGAGTTTGTGGTTGCTGCTTTGCTTTTGGTGTTGGGGTGGGACCAAGGCTTTGTGCACATCAAGCCAGTACTCTACAACTGACCACATGCTGCAGCCCTAGCCCCAGGCACACACTCAGACTTGTAACCTTTCATCCGAGGTCAGGTGCAGCAATCAGTCAGTACTCATGATGGTTCATGAGATATTGGGGAGGTTTGGATTAAGGATAGTCATTCTGCAATAAAACTGATTCATAGACTCAAAAAGTTCGCTCCAGGCACAGGAATCCTAGGTAACAACTGCTACCAAGTGGACAGGGAGAGAGATGACACCCATCACTGTCTGTGAGGGATGGGTCTCAGGACCCCTATGGGTATCGAAATTTATGGTACTCAATCTCTCATGTTAAATGATCTATGCACATCCTTGATGGTGGTTCTCACAAGTATGAGAATAAAATCAAAGCCACCAGTGTGCTGTTGGGACTCTTGTGCATGCATGAATACATGCACTGAGTCCTCTGGTTGATTAATAGTTCCATAGTAATCCATTCAGGTCCATGGATGAACCCCAGTAGCCACACACAGCACACACATCCATCGACAAGGTAAAGTTATATTTTAGGTGGGTAGATGTTCATGTGTGGATACATGAGTATGTGGGAATAGGGAAATATAAATACACAGTTGCGCATCTGTGCTAATGGAGACCACAGCTGATATTGACTGTGTCTACCTCTGTCCCTCTTCACTTTAGTTTTTGTTGTTGTTGGTTTTGTTGGGTTTTTGTTGTTGTTTTGGTTTGGGTTGGGTTGGATTGGCCTAGGGCTGTTGCTGTTGTTGTTATTGTTGTTGTTGTTGTTGTTGTTGTTGTTTTGAGACAGGGTCTCGTTGTAGCCCCCGCTGGCCTAGAATTCACTATGTAGACCAGACTGGCCTTGAACTCACAGAGGCACGTGCCAGTACGCAGAACTCCACCTTAGTTTTTGAGATAGAGTCTCTCACTGAGCCCATATCTCAACAGTTCTCCAGCTAGGCTGGCTGCCAGTCAGCGTGAGGGGTCTGCATGTCTCCACCCCAATGCTGGAATTAGGCTCATGTACCAATGCCTAGCATTTTTGGTTCGTGCTTGCCATCTGAACTCAGGTCTTCATGGTTGTGCAGCAAGCCCTTTACACACAGAGTCATCTTTCCAGCCTCAAAACTGTGTTTTTCAATCCCTGGTTGTTTAAATGTGCAGACGTGAAGCTGTCAACACAGACTAAGGATTGGACAACAGCCTTCATCAATGGTCTGTCAAAAGGTCTGCCGCTCATCCATGGCACATGCAGACTCAGTGACACGTCCTCAGCTTTTATCTGTCTGCTGTGTGTTCCTGTCCCCTCTCTTCCTTGACCTTTCTCCTGTTTCCTCCTCCCCCTTCCTCCTCTTCCCTGCTCTTCCCCACTGGTCATTCTAATCACTTAGCATCATCACAAATTATTCACCTTTAAAAGCAACCTGAAAAGCTTTTAGTGACCAGATGAGCTACAAAAGAAGAAAATGCTGGGTTTTCCCTATAAAGCAGCTCACTACCTGACAGATGACACATCAAAGGGACATTTTCTGAGAGCTCCAACACTGTACATATACATTTCATCTTAAGAGTTCTAATATTCTTTCAAAAATCAAAGCAAAACACTGAACTTATGTCTCTATATTGGAGCCATCATCGGACAGAAGTAGTTACTCTTCCTCTCTAGTTCCAAAGCACATGAGGTCCAGTTATAAAGAGGGCTTCAGGGATCCCAGATACCCATCAGGTAACCAAGCTAGGGTGTTAACAGGTATTGCAAAGACAATGTGTTTTACCCATAACATTTTTATTTTCTCAGTGATCAAGGAAATACCCATCATGCTCACTAAGATGTCCCTTAGCCTTGTCCAGGACCATCATGCCCTCACCATGCCATAAAGAATCATAAGCAAACAGGATATAGAGTGCATAACCTAGAGCTGTTCAGAGGAAATGGCACACTCTCCTACCCAGCTACATAGATAAGAATCTCCTGCAGAAGGAGACAGGGAGAATGCTGTTCAAAGTTTGCCTCAAGTTTCTACAGACATTTGGAAGTCAGTGCTAGAGGAACCCAGGTTAAATTTAAAGATAACACAGAGTCCTTGGTATTCTCCATGTACACAATCATGTCACCTGCATGTAAAAAGACTTTGGCATTTTCTCTGCAATTCATATGGCTTTGTTTCTTTTTCTTGACTTACTAAATATATCAAGACTCAAATAGAAAGTCAATATACAAAAGCCATCTACTGTATTTCTGTGTACTGCCAACGAAGAGGAAATAAAAATTTGGAAAATGTATTTGTAGGTCACAAACATGAAACAGAGACAAATTTAGAAAAACATATTCAGTTCTTTTATCCCCAAACTATATAATATGTCCAAAAGTAATCATAGAAGAATTAAGTTAAGGAAAACCTGTTCTGTGTTAATGAACAGGAATCTCACTCTTGTTTAGAGGCAGAGTCTCTGAACTAATCTACTAAGTTAAGCAAGTCTCAGCAAACAGTCATATAGGAGTGGACTGGGGAGGTCCAAAATTCTCTAAAAATACAAACAACCTCCAACAGCCCAGGAAAATTTGTAAAATAAATAAATAAATAAATAAATGAAGTTAAAGTAATGATGAACAAGTTCCATGATTTATATAAAATTACAGCATCAGAAGAATACAGTGGCAACTTTTGAATAAATTAACAGATCAATAGAACACAACAAAACAGAACAGAACAGAGTAGGAGAAATGTGTATTCAACAAAACCACGTTGGCATTTCAGGACAGATGGCAGAGTCTACACCAAATGGTGCTGGAGCAATTAGTTGTCTATGTGNTGTTTAAATGTGCAGACGTGAAGCTGTCAACACAGACTAAGGATTGGACAACAGCCTTCATCAATGGTCTGTCAAAAGGTCTGCCGCTCATCCATGGCACATGCAGACTCAGTGACACGTCCTCAGCTTTTATCTGTCTGCTGTGTGTTCCTGTCCCCTCTCTTCCTTGACCTTTCTCCTTTTCCTCCTCCCCCTTCCTCCTCTTCCCTGCTCTTCCCCACTGGTCATTCTAATCACTTAGCATCCTCACAAATTATTCACCTTTAAAAGCAACCTGAAAAGCTTTTAGTGACCAGATGAGCTACAAAAGAAGAAAATGCTGGGTTTTCCCTATAAAGCAGCTCACTACCTGACAGATGACACATCAAAGGGACATTTTCTGAGAGCTCCAACACTGTACATATACATTTCATCTTAAGAGTTCTAATATTCTTTCAAAAATCAAAGCAAAACACTGAACTTATGTCTCTATATTGGAGCCATCATCGGACAGAAGTAGTACTCTTCCTCTCTAGTGTCCAAAGCACATGAGGTCCAGTTATAAAGAGGGCTTCAGGGATCCCAGATACCCATCAGGGTACCCAAGCTAGGGTGTTAACAGGTTATGCAAAGACAATTGTGTTGTTACCCATAACATTTTATTTTCTCAGTGATCAAGGAAATAACCCATCATGCTCACTAAGATGTCCCTTAGCCTTGTCCAGGACCATCATGCCCTCACCATGCCATAAAGAATCATAAGCGAACAGGATATAGAGTGCATAACCTAGAGCTGTTCAGAGGAAATGGCACACTCTCCTACCCAGCTACATAGATAAGAATCTCCTGCAGAAGGAGACAGGGAGAATGCTGTTCAAAGTTTGCCTCAAGTTTCTACAGACATTTGGAAGTCAGTGCTAGAGGAACCCAGGTTAAATTTAAAGATAACACAGAGTCCTTGGTATTCTCCAGTGACACAATCATGTCACCACATGTAAAAAGACTTGGCACTTTCTCTGCAATTTTGCATGTGGCTTTGTTTCTTTTTCTTGACTTACTAAATATATCAAGACTCAAATAGAAAGTCAATATACAAAAGCCATCTACTGTACTTCTGTGTACTGCCAACGAAGAGGAAATAAAAATTTGGAAAATGTATTTGTAGGTCACAAACATGAAACAGAGACAAATTTAGAAAAACATATTCAGTTCTTTTATCCCCAAACTATATAATATGTCCAAAAGTAATCATAGAAGAATTAAGTTAAGGAAAACCTGTTCTGTGTTAATGAACAGGAATCTCACTCTTGTTTAGAGGCAGAGTCTCTGAACTAATCTACAAAGTTAAGCAAGTCTCAGCAAACAGTCATATAGGAGTGGACTGGGGAGGTCCAAAATTCTCTAAAAATACAAACAACCTCCAACAGCCCAGGAAAATTTGTAAAATAAATAAATAAATAAATAAATGAAGTTAAAGTAATGATGAACAAGTTCCATGATTTATATAAAATTACAGCATCAGAAGAATACAGTGGCAACGTTTGAATAAATTAACAGATCAATAGAACACAACAAAACAGAACAGAACAGAGTAGGAGAAATGTGTATTCAACAAAACCACGTTGGCATTTCAGGACAGATGGCAGAGTCTACACCAAATGGTGCTGGAGCAATTAGTTGTCTATGTGGAGGCCAGAGCACAAAGAAGCACATGAGGGGCATCTCAGCCTTGCCATTAGGTATATGTGATCAACTCAAAATCAGTCACAAACTGAAGGTAGGATGGAACTATAAGAAATTAGAGAGTTCTCATGAGTTCTCCCAGGACCCTTCATGCTTCCTCTTCCTATAAGTGGCCTAAGGTGACCTGCAAAAATGGTTCGCTATTCTGTTGATCCAGAAACCCCTACAAAATCATGCAAATGAAGGGGTTCAAATCTTCATGTTCACATTGAGAACACCCGTGAAACTGCCCAGGCCATCAAGGGTATGCAATATCTGAAAAGCTACCAGGTATCGGAAACATGCCACTTTAAAGAAGCAGTGTGTGGCATTCCAGTGGTACAATTTTGGAGTTCGTAGTTGTGCCCAGGCCAAACAGTGGCACTGAACTCAAGGTTGGTGGCCCATAAAGAATGATGAATTTTTACCGCTCATCCTTAAAAATGCAGATAGCAATGCTGAACTTAAGGGTTTAGATGTAGACTTTCTAGTTATTGAGCATATCCAAGTGAACAAATCACCCAAGATGCACCACAGAACTTACGGAGCTCATGGTCAGGTTAACCCATACATGAGCTCACTGAAAAGGAACAAATAGTTCCTAAGCCAGAAGAGGAGGTTGCATGAAAGAAAAAGATATCCCAGAAGAAACTGAAGAAACAAAAATTTATGGCAAGGGAATAAACTGAGCATAAAATAAATGCATATAAAAGGAACACAAATCTGAAAAGAGGAAGTTAAGCTGTCACTTTTTGCAAATGATATGATAGTTTACCTAAGGGATGCTAAAAACTCCACCAGAAAACTGTTAGAAACAATTAAGAGTTTCAGCAATGTGGCGGGATACAAAATTAACCTAGAAAAATCAGTAGCCTTTCTTTACACTAACAATAAACAAGTGGTGAAGGAATATAAGAAGACCTTCCCACTCACAATAGCCTCAAAAATAATAAAATATCCAGGAACAAACCTAACCAAAGATACTAAAGATCTCTACAACAAAAATTTTAAACCCCTGAAGAAGGAGATTGAAAATGACATCAAAGGATAGAAAGACCTCCCATGCTCGTGGATTGAAAAAATTAATATAGTAAAAATGTCCATTTTACCCAAATTGATATACAGATTCAATGCAATCCCAATCAAAATCCCCATGAGCTTCTTCACAGAGTTGGGGAAAAAAAAATCCTTAAATTCCTATGGAAAAACAAAAGACCCCAAATAGCTAAAGCAACCCTGAGTGAAAAATCCAATGCAGGGGGGATTACTCTACTAGACTTCAAGCTATATTACAGGGCCATAGTCATAAAGACAGCCTGATACTGGCATAAAAACATACCCATAGACCAGTGGAACAAAACTGAAGATCCAAACTTGAGCTCATATAATTTCAGCCACCTCATATTTGACAAAGGGGCAAAAAGACCCTCACTGGAGGAAGGATAGCATATTCAGCAAATGGTGCTGGAAAAACTGAATTACCATTTGTAGAAGAACAAAATTAAACCCCTACCTCTCACCCTGTACAAAAATCAACTCCAAGCAGATCAAAGATCTCAACGTGAAACCCAAAACCCTGAAGGTGATAGAAGAAAAAGTTGGCAACAGCCTATAAGACATGAGCATAGGAAAAGACTTTCTAAATCAGACAGCAGCTGCACAGGAAATAAGGTCAACAGTTGACAAATGGGACCTCATAAAACTCAAAAGCTTCTGTACAGCTAAAGAAACAATCAAAGAAGTGAAGAGAAAAACCCCCAGAGTGGGAGGACCAATCGCCACGTGATACATCTGACACGCCTTAATGTATCAAACAATATATATAAATACTCAAAAGCAAAGAAGATAACAATAATGTACTACTCAAAAGCTGGCGTAAAGAGCTGAAACAGATACTTCACCAATGAGGAAGTTAAAGATGGCTGAGGGCCATTTTTAAAAGGTTCAACATCATTTAATAATTAATGGAAAGCAAATTAAAACCACTCTCAGATCTCATCTCTTCCAATATGTCTAGCTAAGATAAAAAACAAAAGACCCCCCAAATGCGGAGAGGTTGTGGGGAACGGGGAGCACTCATCCACTGCACGTGGAAATGTAATTGTAAATTTGTATAAACCATAGAAAACCGTGTGGAGAGGTCTCTTAAAAATCAAACCGAAGCTTACCACCTGAACCCAGTCATACCACTCCTGGGTGTATACCTGTGTGGATAACTTTCGTGTCAACTTCATACTAATGGGTTGAGGGAGCCTCAAACTGGGAATGGTCCCTTTGGATTTGCCTTTGGCCACATCTGTGGGGTATCGTCTTGATTGTCAAGCACTGTGGGAGGGTCCATGCCCATATGGGTGGTGCTACCCTGGGCAGGGGGGGGGTGGGGCGGGGTTGGGGGGGGGGTTTTGTATACCTATAAGAGGGCAGGCTGGGCATGGGCAAGGGGAGCAAAGCCAGTGAACAGCATTCCTTGGCCTGTGCTTCAGTCCTGCCTCCAGGTTCCTGCCTCCATGTTCCTACCCTGAGATGTAGTTCCTGCCTTGTGCTCACTAAGTGATGAACTGACCCAGGATATGTAAGCTAAATAAAACCTTTACTCCGTATATAGTTTGTTTTCCCTTGCCTGTGACAAAACACTCTGACCACCCCAACTTGGGAGGAAGGGTTTATTCAGATTACATTAGCCCTTGGTATGTCACAGTTCATCACTAGGGGAGCCCAAGGCAGGAACTCAGAGCTGGAAACTGGAGCAGGAGCTGAAGCACAGGCTGGGGAATGCTGTTTCACTGGCTTGTTCCCCTGTGTGTGGCTTAAGCCCAGCTCCCTGCCTTCTTATACGATACACATCAAACTGCCCAGGGTGGCACCCTCAGTGAAGCTGGGCCCGCCCATTATCTGCACTCAAAACAACAAGCACCAATACTCCACAGACGTGACCACAGGCCAATCCAATGGATGCGGCAGGATTTTCAGGAAACAGCACAGGTTTTGAGGGTGCTCCGCATTCGTACATTCTAAACTAGACACCCTCGAATGTACTCAAGTTGATCACTCCCCTTGTTAATTAATGCAGCTCAATCGCAGCCCGACGAACTCCCCAGGTTGCCATGTTCATATTGTGCACATGAGTTTGTTTTCCTGGACCAGCCTCACACTGCGAATTAATGTGTCAGTCTTACAGGGAAGCTCAATCAGCTATCCAACTAGAACAATATCCCAATTATATGAACGGACTCATCCTAGCCTGCAACTCCAGTCAGTTAGCCCCACACGTCGCCCACCACGAGCTTCCCCCTGTCCCTCTTTTTATTTTTTTTCTCCTTATTGTGAGTCCCCATCCCTCTTCACAACCTCACCGTGAAGCCACCGCTGGCCTGGAAGCCAACTTCCCATGCCACCTCAACACCGACGATTCTTTTGAATTTTGTTTACCCCCCCAAGATCATACGTCCTGGCATAGGGACCTATTTCTGATCTACATCAAGGTCCCAGTCTACCTTTCAGCCGTACAAATAATATGATGGTCACCCAGTTGCAGATTTCCCGATAGCATGGCGAGATCAACAGTATGGCAGCCTGCTAGAACCGCTCTTTCTTTATTATACTTTCTTTCAGTGGGTTTAATCCAACTCCTCATTCTGACCTCTGCAGTACATGCCCAGGACAGGGGTGTTACTTCTTTTTACTGAACTATATGCAGTTACGACATGCTATACATCATAAGAATTGACTAATAAAAAGACGAAAGATGAATATCCGTGAACTTTGCAGGATAACAGGGGTATGGCACACTCGAAATGTTCTGCTAATGTTGTTACGTATCCCAGTCACCATTGCGAAACAAACAACAAAGGTAAGCTGCCTTATTCGCGTAGTCGTGTATACCCAACCTATGGCCCAGTTGAAATGGCAAGCCCTGAACCCAATTATTGGTATCACTTTTTTATCTGAGAGCAATTATGTTGTTATAATCTCTTTATGGACTCTAGAATAGAATGCTCCAACATCGTTATTTGCCGACTATGTAATTTACTGATACACATGTGTGTGAATAGTATTGTGTATTCTATTTTAGCACGTATATCAAAAGTAGAACGCGAGGGAAACTGTTAATCTAAACATAAAAATAGAATGTCAGTCAAGCATAGATGTGATTTGTGCTGCAGGGACCGTATTTTTATGTTATTTATGGCAGAGTGAATGATTTGGGATGGGGTGGAGGGAAGGGAAAATTCGGTGGCCGGGGAAGTGGAACCCTGGATACAAGGGGCCCTTTCTTGAACCCACATGGTGATATGAATGCCCAATATATCGACATGAGAAACGCGGTCATATGGATCATTGAGGACTTAGAATTATGGGGTAAAGAATATCGAGGGTAGGAACCCCCCCCTTTTGACTATTTACCTGGCCTCTTTCTTTCCCCCCCTTTTTTTCACTACTAAACCACACTGATTACCTGTTACACCTCTCCACCTCGCACACATTTATTATCCACGCGACGACCCTACACAACCGCATTTCAAAAAAGCCCCACATCTTTTTTTTTTTATTATAAAAATATTACCCCACCACCCAACCACCTCACAGTTCGAGTAGGTCCTCCATCACCATTACTTGATTTCTCCCACCCTCCTGCTGACCCATAGTTCTGGTTGGTATTTCAGACAATTAGGTCCTTTTACCATGACAGTTCTGTGGGAAACAGAGAACGTGTGGTAGGACCATGTATTGTTTGCGGGATTCTTGACATTCTGATCCAACAACTCAAGAGCGAGAGGATCCTGTTTTCTGGCATGGGCTTTTTTTTTCCCCTGGTCAAGCGGATGTTGATTCTGAGATGAGCATTATTCCCCGTGTAGGGTGAGTCCAGGACTATGTCACAAATGAATGGATTTCCTTCTGCTTTAGGCATAATTACTATTTCATTTGAATACATGCTCTGCTTTCCTTAACATGTATCAAAAGACTGGATTGTGATAATGTGCAGATTGAGGATCCATCTTCAACCTGTTGACATAATTTATTTTGAATAAATGCTCAAAGGTGGAGTTGGCAGATAAAATCCTGTAGTAGCTCTATGTGTGATTTTTCAGTAACTTCTTTCTTCTCTCCATAGCTACTCTACTAACTTGCATTCCCAATGGTAGTCAAGGTGCTCTCTTCTCCAGAACTTGTTAAGCCTTGGCTTTTTTACAATGTCCATCATGACATCAGTACAGCGGTATGGGAGTTGTGATGCCCCTGTGGCTTTGGTTGCCATTCTTCTGATAATTAGTCATGTTGAACATGTTTTGTTACATCTTGTATCCAGTTAATTAATTATTTTTACTAATTAAATTTCACCTTTTGACACGTATTCATGCAGGAAATGATGATTCATTTCTAAAAGATTATTCTCACTCTCCAGAATACTCTTTTTCATCTTCTCCTCTCCCCTCTCAACTCCTCCTTCCACATTTGCTCACGTCAATTTTTTGCTCTGTGATCTCCACTGAAACGTTCACTGGGACCATTTCCTTTTTTTTGTGTGGGCAATGGGCTTTGGCTCCCGTGTGGTTGGTTCATCAGTGGGTAACACCGGAAGCAATGACTCTCCTGTCCAAGACGGGCCCAACGTGGAGATCCCACAAAACCCTCCCCGTCGTCCAACTCTTCCACTCTTTCTACCTCCTTCTCTGCCGTCCTTGAAAGTAAATATTCTTGGAAAAATTATCTTTTCAGTTTATTTAAATCAGATTTTTTCTGATATTAATTGTTTTAGCTTCCTGTATATATTGAGCATTAGTCTCCTATCAGACATAGAGCTAAAATATATCCTGTTCTATAAATCGTCTCTTCATGTTTTGGACTCTGTTTTTCCAGCATGGGAGCATTTTAGTGTGCTGCAATCCATTTGTCTACTTTACTTTGCTGGCTGTGCCTTCAGTTAACATCCCCATCCACACCAGGGTCAAAAAGCTCCCCACATCCCTTTTAGCAGCTGTATGGTTTGAGATTTTATGTTCCTGTCTTAAATCCATTTGGAGTAATTGTGGTGTGGCTGAACTTCAGCCTTCAAAAGACCCCAAATAGCTAAAGCAACCCTGAGTGAAAAATCCAATGCAGGGGGGATTACTCTACTAGACTTCAAGCTATATTACAGGGCCATAGTCATAAAGACAGCCTGATACTGGCATAAAAACATACCCATAGACCAGTGGAACAAAACTGAAGATCCAAACTTGAGCTCATATAATTTCAGCCACCTCATATTTGACAAAGGGGCAAAAAGACCCTCACTGGAGGAAGGATAGCATATTCAGCAAATGGTGCTGGAAAAACTGAATTACCATTTGTAGAAGAACAAAATTAAACCCCTACCTCTCACCCTGTACAAAAATCAACTCCAAGCAGATCAAAGATCTCAACGTGAAACCCAAAACCCTGAAGGTGATAGAAGAAAAAGTTGGCAACAGCCTATAAGACATGAGCATAGGAAAAGACTTTCTAAATCAGACAGCAGCTGCACAGGAAATAAGGTCAACAGTTGACAAATGGGACCTCATAAAACTCAAAAGCTTCTGTACAGCTAAAGAAACAATCAAAGAAGTGAAGAGAAAACCCACAGAGTGGGAGGAAATCTCCAGTGATACATCTGACAGAGCATTAATGTCAACAATATATAAACTACTCAAAAGACAAAGAAGAAAACAAATGACCTACTCAAAAGATGGAGTAAAGAGCTGAACAGAGACTTCACCAATGAGGAAGTAAAGATGGCTGAGAAATATCTTTAAAAAGGTTCAACATCATTAATAATTAAGGAAATGCAAATTAAAACCACTCTCATATATCATCTCATTCCAATATGTCTAGCTAAGATAAAAAAACAAAAGACACCAAATGCTGGAGAGGTTGTGGTGAAAGGGGAAGACTCAACCACTGCTCGTGGGAATGTAAATTTGTACAACCATTATGGAAAACAGTGTGGAGAGTCCTTAAAAGACTCAAAACGAGCTTACCACCTGACCCAGTCATACCACTCCTGGGTGTATACCTGTGCTGGATAACTTTAGTGTCAACTTCATACTAATGGGTTGAGGGAGCCTCAATTGGGGAATTGGCTCCATTGGATTGGCCTGTGGCCACATCTGTGGAGTATCGTCTTGATTGTCAAGCAATGTGGGAGGGTCCAGCCCACTATGGGTGGTGCTACCCTGGGCAGGTTGTTGTATACCGTATAAGAGGGCAGGCTGGGCATGGGCCAGGGGAGCAAGCCAGTGAACAGCATTCCTCCATGGCCTGTGCTTCAGCTCCTGCCTCCAGGTTCCTGCCTCCAGGTTCCTGCCCTGAGTTCCTGCCTTGGGCTCACTAAGTGATGAACTGTGACCCAGGATATGTAAGCTGAATAAACCCTTTTCTCCGTGATCTAGTTTGTTTTCCATTGCTGTGACAAAACACTCTGACCCACACCAACTTGGGGAGGAAAGGGTTTATTCAGCTTACATAGCCTGAGTCACAGTTCATCACTTAGGGAGCCCAAGGCAGGAACTCAGGGCAGGAACCTGGAGGCAGGAGCTGAAGCACAGGCCATGGAGGAATGCTGTTCATTGGCTTGTTCCCCTGGCTCATGCCCAGCCTGCCTTCTTATATGATACACATCAAACTGCCCAGGGTGGCACCACTCATTGTGAGCTGGGCCCTCCCATACTGCTCAACAATCAAGACAATACTCCACAGACGTGACCACAGGCCAATCCAATGGAGCCAATTCCCCAATTGAGGCTCCCTCAACCCTGGTGTATCAAGTTGACACTAAAGCTATCCAGCACACTCCCCAGGTTGGTGTCAGTCAGAGTGTTTTGTCACAGCAATGGAAGACAAACTAGAACAATACCCAAAAGACTCATCCTACTGCAAAGATACATGCACATCCATGTTTATTGCAGCTCTCTTCACAATAGTGAAGAGCTGGAACCAACCCAAATGCCCCTCAACAGACGACTGAATGACAAAAATATGGTACATCTACACAATGGAGTACTATTCAGCAGTAAAGAAAGATGGACCCCAGTTCAATTCCCAGCACCCACATGGCAGCTGAGAACCGTCTTTAACTCCAGTTTCAGGGGAATCCAACACCCTCTTCTGACCTCTGCAGCATTGCACGACAGGGGTGCACCAACCTATATGCAGACAGTACATTCATACACATAAAAAAATAATAAAAAAGAAAGATGACATCATGAACTTTGCAGGTAAACGGATGGAACTCGAACCCATTATGCTAAGTGAAGTAACACAGTCCCAGAAAAACAAACAACAAATGGTAACCCTTATTTGTAGATGCTAACACCAAATTCCCAGTTGAAAGGCAAGCTGAACAACATTATTGGTATACTTCTGTTTATCTGAAAACAATTATGTTGTTATAATCTCTTTATGGACTCTAGAATAGACCCACCATTTATTTTCAGACTATGTAATTACTGTACATGGGTGGAAAGTATGTATTCATATTTTAGAGTAATATAAAATTAAAGGAGGAAAATGTTAATTCCTAAACATAAAATAGACTGAGAGAAAGATGTGCAGGACAGTTATGGTAGAATGCATGATCTGGACTGGGGTGGAGGGAAGGGAAAGGGGAATATGTCTAAATTGAACTTAAAATTACATTGAGATACACAAAGCATCAACAAAAGCATTATATTATAAAAATATAAAAAATAAGTTAGAGAGGTCTATACCAACTTGATCTCCCCATCTCCTGTGACCAAAGTGTGTGGTATTTTCAGAAATAGGGTCTTTCCATGAAGTTCTGGTGGGAAAACAAGAGAAGTGGTAGGACCCTGTATTGTTTGGGGATTTCTGGACCTTCTGACCAACAACTCAAGAGGAGGTATCCTGTTTCTGGCACTGGGCTTTTTATTTGGCAGCGATTGACTTCTGAGATGAGCATTATTCCCCGTGTAGGGTGAGTCCAGGACTATGTCACAAATGAATGGATTTCCTTCTGCTTTAGGCATAATTACTATTTCATTTGAATACATGCTCTGCTTTCCTTAACATGTATCAAAGACTGGATTTGTGATAACTGTGAGATGAGGATCCATCTTCAACCTGTTGACATAATTTATTTTGAATAAATGCTCAAAGGTGGAGTTGGCAGATAAAATCCTGTAGTAGCTCTATGTGTGATTTTTCAGTAACTTCTTTCTTCTCTCCATAGCTACTCTACTAACTTGCATTCCCAATGGTAGTCAAGGTGCTCTCTTCTCCAGAACTTGTTAAGCCTTGGCTTTTTTACAATGTCCATCATGACATCAGTACAGCGGTATGGGAGTTGTGATGCCCCTGTGGCTTTGGTTGCCATTCTTCTGATAATTAGTCATGTTGAACATGTTTTGTTACATCTTGTATCCAGTTAATTAATTTATTTTTACTAATTAAATTTATTTTTAACGATTTCATGCAAGGAAATGATGATTCTTTCTGATTATTCTCACTCTCCAGATACTTTTTTATCTTCTCCTCTCCCCTCTCAACTCCTCCTTTCCCATGCTCATGTCTTTTTGCTCTGTGACCCACTGAAGTTAACTGGGACCATCTGTGTGGCCATGGGCTTGGGACTCTCCAGTGTGGTTGGTTCATCAGTGGGTATACAACGGAAGCCAATGACTCTCCTGTCCAGAACGGGCCCAAACGTGGAGATCCCCAAACCCTCCCCTGTCGTCCAACTCTTACACTCTTTCTACCTCTTCTTCTGCATGTTCCTTGAAGTAAATATTCTTTGGAAAATTATCTTTTCATTTATTAAATCAGATTGTTTTCTTGATATTTAATTGTTTTAGTTTCCTGTATATATTGAGCATTAGTCTCCTATCAGACATAGAGCTAAAATATATCCTGTTCTATAAATCGTCTCTTCATGTTTTGGACTCTGTTTTTCCAGCATGGGAGCATTTTAGTGTGCTGCAATCCATTTGTCTACTTTACTTTGCTGGCTGTGCCTTCAGTTAACATCCCCATCCACACCAGGGTCAAAAAGCTCCCCACATCCCTTTTAGCAGCTGTATGGTTTGAGATTTTATGTTCCTGTCTTAAATCCATTTGGAGTTGATTGTGGTGTGGCTGAACTTCAGCCTTATGCTTTGAGTTTGCTCTCTTCCCACTATG
>VZQC01000180.1:36245-69334 GCA_009823505.1 Rhizomys pruinosus | reverse complement strand
TGCCCCTTTTCTAAGCCTAGGGAACAATCTGCGGAAGAGGGGGCGTGGTAGAATGTAAAGGCTGCGATTGGGGTGAACAGTGAAACTACAGCAATGTAGTCTGGACACTCATTTGATCAACTTGATTGAACAAACAACCTGTCACCCCCCACTGAATGGTGGGACTGTGGGGGTTTGGGCACAACAGTCTGTAGATTGGTTTTGCACGAAGGATGCAGTAGATTTTCAACTTGGTGGTGCTATGATTCCAGCTTTCTTTTTATCAATATTACTTTGGATATTGGCACATTTTATGACTCCATATGAACATTGGGATTTCAAAAAATATTTCAGGCTGGAGAGATGGCCTAGCGGTTAAGAGCACTGACCGCTCTTACAGAGGACCCAGGTTCGATCCCCAGCACCCACATGGCGGCCGAAAACTGTCTGAAACTCCAGTTCCAGGAGAACTCCAGTTCCAGGGGAATCTGACCTCCTCTTCTGACCTCCGCGGCATTGCACGACATGGGTGCACAAACCTGCATGCAGATAGTACATTCATACACATACAGAAATAAATAAAATTAAATAAAAAATTTAAAAAAAAACAAAAAATATTTCTAGTAGAAATGTCATTTAGACTTTGGCAAGTATTATATTGATTCTATAGAATTCTATGAAAGAATAGTTCTTCCAATCTGTGAACACAGAATATCTTTCCATTGATCTGGGTCTTCAGTGTTTATTTTTATTATGTTTATTTATTTTCGTGTGTATATACCAGTGTGTGGTGGCATGCATGTGGAGGTCAGAAGACAACTTGTCAGCTTTCTCCTTCTACCCTGTGGGTCTCAAGGATCAGACTCATGTCATCAGGCTTGGCAGCAAGCACCTTTACCCATTTAGCTATCTCTCTGACCTTCATCAATGTTCTATAGTTTTTATATAAAGATATTTTCCTCTTTGTTTAGCTTTATTACCAAGTATACTTTTCTCATGCTGTTATAAATAAGACCGTTTTATTAACTTGCATTTCCTGACACTGTCATTAACATGTATAAATATTTCTGATTTACATATATTAGTTTTTATTGAGGAATTTACTAAGTTTTTAAAAATGTAATGGTACTGGTAATATTTTTATATTTCTATGTAAGTAATGTTACTCATGAGATGACTTAACTTCTTTCAAATTGAAGTGCAGGGAGAGTGGACAGCCCTGTCTTTGCCTTGACTTAGAAGATAAACTTTCAACTTCTCATCATGGAGTGTCAACTTGTGACACACCAACTTTTTATATTGAATTGCCTTTCTTTTACACCTAATTCATTTGAATCATTGTCATGAAGTAATGTTGAGTTTACCAACATTACTCAAGCCAATACAATTTAATAAGAAAATTGTCTTTTTAAACAAACTGTTCTAAAAAAACTGAATACTTCGTAGAGAAGAAGGAAACTAAATCTCTTCCATACAACAGGCACATGATGTGTGAATTTTATCACCTTGGCCTAGACAACATTCTCATATAAGAGACAAAGAAGAACAGAAACAAAATAGATATATTGCATTTCATCACCATTTCAAGCTGTTGCTCCTCAGGAGGAATATTCCAAAAAGTGAAGAGACAGTCCACAGTAGAAAAATCTCAGTAAACTCAACATGGGATGAGGTGCGTGCATTACAAAATATATAAAGAATTTTTAAAACTCAATTACAAAAGACATATAACACAATTTAAGCTAGGCAAAAGATTTGAATAAGCATTTGTCCAAAGAAATACAAATGATTACTGGACTCATTAAAAGATAATCAGCATTGTTAGCCATTAGGGAAATCCAACTCAAACCACAAAGAAATCCTACTAAAATAGAAATGCCAGATATTAACAGGTGTTGGTGAGAAGGTAAGCAGTGGTGACTGGGTAGGACACCATGTTATAGACTTTGGCAGTTCTTGACGGTGTGCACTGGGCAAGCACAAAAACCTGAGTTTCAACCACATAAAAAATAAAATGAGAATGATGGTGTGGTTAGAACTCCAGTATTGATGAGGCAGAGACAGGCAGATCTTGAGAATGGCTGGCTAACCAATCAGCCTAGACTAATTGGAGAGCTCTGACCCAAGAATAAAGCAGATGGCATTCTTAGGTGATGACATCTAAGCTTATCCTCTGGGAGAGAGAGAGAGAGAGAGAGAGAGAGAGAGAGAGAGAGAGAGAGAGGGAAAGAGAGAAAATTAAAATAAAATTAGATAATAGTGATGTTTTCCTAACTCTAAATACACCAAAATGTTGTTTTGTATACTTTAAATGAGTGAATTTTATCATATGCAATTATATCTAGTTAAAGCTACTTTTAAAGTTATATGTGCTATTTATTTTTATCTTTTCCAAACTTAAGATTATATAAAGCAAAAGTGCCTTCCACTCCTCTCTGGGTTCCTCATGACCTATGCTATTTCTCTGGGGAAAATGGCAGACAGGAGACAGAGGCAGGTGGATGGAGAGGGACTGGTATATGTCATATGAGGTTATTTATATGAAGACATTTGAATAAATCTGCCTGACTCTGCTCATACTTACTACTGGCTAGTTCCAAGATTTTCTTAATTATTTTTATTTTATGTGTATGAATGTATTGCCTGCATGTGTGTAAGTGCACTGTGTTGTGCAATGCCTTCATAGGTCAGAAGAGAGCATTGGATTCCCTTGGAACTGGAGTTACCAGCGGTTGTTAGCTGCCATGTGAGTGCTTGGAACTAACCTCGCAGACCTCTCCAAAGGCATCCAGTGCTCTTAACCACTGAGCATTTTCTCCAGGCCTCAATATTTCCAAGACTTTTGAGATTTGTACTTCATGAACTTCCCCTGAGGTGGAGCCTGGGTTCCCTAATGGCCCCATAGGAATATACATGTGTGAGAGCTTAGGATTGGTCTCAGTATAAAGTCTCTCAGCCCAACAACTTTATAAGGAGAAAGGGAAATCTAAGGGAGAAATATCGTTTAAAGTAGGGTGCTTTGCTTCTTCACCCTCCCTCTGAAGAGCTTCCTCAATCTTTTCTCATGTTAATATTTTTAATAACACCCTTTTATTTGGAAACTTAGCCTCTCTAGACACTTGAAACCCAGATGAGGCTTGATATCTTGATAACAGGGTGTCATTATCACTAACTAAACACCAGAAGCCCAAAGGTTTTCATTGTCAGTCACAAATGATTATGTGAATTAATTAATGATTGTATGAATGAATGGAATAATTGTCTAGTCTCAAAAGGGTCAATCTCAATTAACCACTCTACCTGCTGGGTGAAGCAAAAATAAATTTTTACAGCTATTTCTGCTGATTCATCACTGTCCTAATTCACTATTTATTCCTGTGATAAAATGCCCTGACCAAAAGTAACTTAGAGGAGAAAGGGGTTTATTTCAACTCCCAATTTGAGGTGACAGTTTATCATTGTGGGGAAGTTGAGGCAAAAGTGTCAAACAGCTGCTCATACCACATCGGCAGTCCAGAGCAGAGAGAAACGAAGGTATGTTTGATCCCTTGCTTGCTTAGGTTCAGCCCCACTGCTACACTCATGAAGTTCAGGACTCTGTGACAAGGGACTAGTGTCCCTGATAATGTGCTAGATATTCCACATCAGTTAACTAAGACACTCTCCCATAGGCCAAGCCAGTGTAAACCACTCTTATTGTGACTGTCTTCCCCAGGAATTGTGGATTGTGTCAAGTTGACAATTAAAGCTAAACAGTGATAACGTGAAGTGCATCAATAATATTATCACCAGTAATTAGTGTTTGAGTGTATCTCTCCAAAGCAGTAATCTATCAGCATCTATTTTCCTTATAACTGGCCACAGCATCTGGCCTACAAGATGTATTCAAAGAATGCATTTGACTTGAAAAACTGTTTAGTCATTATCTCAACACCTCCGAAAGAAAACCTCATGACATCAAAATCCATATGGTCGCTCTAGACCTATGAATGTTGAAAAAGACTGAAAATTGTTAATGAAATACCCTTTGCAAAAATTGAATTCTTATGAAATAAGTAGATGATATTAGGTCAAAAACAGAGTTGGATAGATGGAAGGTCTAAATTTGATTAAGAACTGTTGTATGAAATGTACAAGGGCCCATTAAAAAAATTTTTAAAGACAAACTAGAGATTTGTAATTTGATGTCTGGTAGAGTATCATATTGTCTTAAATGGCTTGGAGAATCACATTACCAATGGGTGAAATAACCTATCTAGAAGAAAGATGTTAACATGACTGTTAAAGACATTGTAGTTTTCTATTCTAAAATCTTAATACTTCCTGTTTTTCAGTAAGTTTATTGTCCCATAATGTAGACACTAGAAAGCACAGTGAAGGAGAGTTGTGGTGGCTTGAACAAGAATTACACTCCAAAGGCTCATGTGTGTTTGACCATTTGGTCCCCAGTTGGTGGCCAATTGGAGAGGTAGAGCCTTTTTGGAGGAAGTACGTCACTGGGGGCGGGCTTTGAGTTTCATGGCCTGGTCCCACTTCCTGTTCTCTGACCTCTCTGCTTCCTGACTGCCAGCTTCACACTCCCCTTGTCATGGCTTCCCCACGCCGTAATGGGCCAGATCCCTCTGGAACTAAATGCTAAAAACAAACCCTTTCATCCTCTAAGTTGCTTTTTGATCATGGTTTTTACCACAGCAACAGAAAAGCAACTCATACAGATATCTTCTAACAGATAGAGATCTGTTGTCCTTATCTAGGTTTGGCTAAGAATGGGAGATATTGTGTGAGTGGAGTACACAGCCTGCTCCACTCCCTTCCTACCCAGCACTGGAGACCTTGCTCACCAGTCTCCAATCTGGCATCCTTCTAGAGGATCCCATCTTTCTTTCTAACACTATCCTGGAAATTACTCTCTGATCCTCTGCCTCTTTCTGGGAATTCCTAGAAACTCTATCTCCAGAGTGAAGAGTAGTTTCTGGCTTGATCAGGTGTCTTTGAAAAGAATGGCTAATATGTTCCAACATGTTAATATACGTGTATATATTATGTTAATATGGTTTTATTTTTTTGGTCTTTTTGAGACAGAGTCTCCCTTTAGTCCCACTGGCCTGGAGCTTGCTATGTAGACCAGGCTGGCCTTGAACTCACAGAGACCCACCTGGCTCTGCCTCCCTAGTGCTGGGATTAAAGGCGTATGCCACCATGCTTGGCCCTATGTTAATATGTTAAACAGCAGTGACAGTTTTGCCCAAAGCACCAACGAAAGTTTGAAAGGCATTCATAGCCTCATGCAATTTTATTCATTTTGCCTCCTCTACTGCTCAACCAGTGTTGAAAGCAAAAGAGTAGAAGTGGAAGAAGACAGGGAAACAGTCCATGAAGCCCTGACTGATATACTCTTTCAACATCCTTTAGCGTATGCAATGGTAAGATTCCTTTCTAATACTTTGCAATTGCTTCATATCAGTGGTGACTATAAGAAAATTGTAATATGTGTCTCAGGGCTGGAAGGATGGCCTAGCAGTTAAGAGCACCGACCACTCTTGCAGAGGACCTGGGTTCAATCCCCAGCACCCACATGGTGGCTGAGAATCATCCATAACTCCAATTCCAGGAGAACTCCAGTTCCAGGGGAATCTGACACCCTCTCTGACCTCCACAGCATTGCATGACATGGGTGCACAGACCTACATGCAGATAGTACATTCATACACATAAAAAATAAATAAACAAAATTTAAAAAAGAAAATTGTAATATGTGTCTCGAACAGTAGATATAAAGAAATTGAGTCAGAATTATTATCTGCAATAAAAACAGCATGTGGTAATGAGGGTGCAGCATCTGTGTGCACTGAGTAGCCTGACTGTGTGAGTGTGTGGTGGCCTGACTGTGTGAGAGTGATAGCTGTTTGACTGAGCCCAGATGAGGGCAGGATCTTTTATATACCTATTAAAACCCTTTGTGAAATAGGATGTGTCTGTTCCTGTGATCAGGTAAGTTTTCACTTCAGATAATTATATATTCTGTGGACCTAATATTCCTGATGCCATTTCAATTCTGGCATTCACTCTTGGCCTCTTCTGCACAAAGAAGACACCTTCCAGACTCCTATGCTGCATTGTGGGGGGTCACGGCCACCTGCTCATAAACCCTAACCACATGACTAACTTCTAGTATCTCAGCCTATTGGCATGGGGTAGCCATCAGGATGCCATGAAAGCTGTTTTTTGCAAGTCCTATGTGATAGGAAATATTAATAGCTGTCCCCGTAGGAATTTGTTCCTGACTGGGTTTGAAGCACAAGCATTTTCTGTCTTCTTTATGCTCGAGTGCACTTCATGTTTACTGCCTTAAAGTAGGTTAGACAATAGCACTGATGAAATTAATTAATAGAGATTTCAGCTTGGCTTTGACTACCCTAAAGTCTTAACTCAGACAGACATTTCATTTTTCCAAACTGGACCTTGGCATTGTGCAGAGCTAAATGAAGGCAGATGGCTTCACCTTGAAGCTGGGAGGTCTCGGGGAGTCACAGCTGTAAAAGACCGTGACCTTCTGCCATCCAACAGGCAGCCAGGCCCGGGGAGCATGGGGAGGCAGCATGTCGGCACAGCTGCTCCTGTGATGTGAGTGCTGGCGGCCTTGCTGTGATTATTTTTGGTTTCAACTCTGCATCACATTAATTCGGGTGTGAAAGGCTGATCTCATGACTCTGATGTATTCGAATTCTGCCACCCAGAGAAGGCACAATCTGATGGAGCAAGCAAGAATCCCACACTGTCAGGCCCCACTCATCTCAAACCTAAACACTATTCATGTCTTTTGTTTTAAGGAAGCTGTCAAGTTTGTTATGTCAGTAGTACCTCATCAGCATACAGAAAAAATAATGACAGTGGGGCTATCTTCAAACATAAAAGCCATTTGGGCACCTGTATCTGTCAAACTATTAAAGTAGGAAATTGATGCTTAGGGTTGTTCTCCTGCTCCAGGTACACATTCCAAGGGAAATGATAAGTTGCAAGGTGAGACAAAACCCTCTTATCTCCACACAGACTAAAGAGCACTTGCCAACTGTGCATCCTATGTGCCTGCAGATAGGAAGCACTTACTGCAGGCTCTGGAGTCCTCCATGCAGCGCTTCACCCTGAGCCCCAGTGAGCACTTGTTCACACAGTCAAGACATCACAGGCAGACACTGCTGACACAGTTGTAAAGAAAAAACTGAGAGTTGTCCTGAAGGATCTAGGGAGCACACTGGGAAAAACAGTGCTCTCAATGTTCTCATGAGTGACTGTTTCTAGTTGCTCACCCTGTCCCACGTTTATGTATATCAGGATGAAATTAGGCAGAGCGATCAGTTTCCTTCAATAAGGAAGCAAAGTCACATCACCTTGTGGAGAAGAATTTGGTGTGAAATCAGACAGGAACACTACCATGAAGAACATATGGGGTGTTAAAGTTAATTCTCATTGTACTCATTAGAGCATGTATAATGAACATAGCAGTGTAATTAAAATTATTTATCCCAAGTACACTCATAGTAGGGGATTTCAATACCCCACTGAGTCCTTTGGATAGGGCAACAGACAAAGAATAAACAGAGACATCAGAACTGAACAATATGATACACCAAATGGACCCATAGACCTCTACCGAATATTCCACCCTAATATCAGAGAATACAATTTCTACTCAGTACCCCACGGAACATTCTCCAAAATTGACCACATACTGGCACAAAGAAGAAATCTCCATAAATACAAAAATATTGAAATAATTTCATGCATTCTATCAGACCACAGTGCAATAAAGCTCAACATCAACACCAGGATAAGCCCTACTGGCTACAAGAACACATGGAGATTGAACAACACACTCTTAAATAATGAATGGGTCAAGGAAGAGATAAAGAAAGAAATAAAAGCATTCCTGGAACTGAATGACAATGACAATACAACACAACGAAACCTATGGGATACCTTAAAAGCAGTCCTAAGAGGGAAATTTATAGCCCTGGGTGCCTACATTAGAAAAACAGAAAGAGCACAAGTGAATGATCTAACACTACAGCTAAAAGCACTTGAGAGGCAACAACAGATGAACCCTAAACGCAACAGACAGGAAGAAATAACAAAAATCAGAGCAGAAATCAATGAAATAGAAACAAAGAAAACAATACAAAAAATCAATGAAGCCAAAAGTTGGTTCTTTGAAAGAATAAACAAGATAGACAGACCTCTAGCCCAGTTAACAAAAAGAAAGAAGGAACAACTCCAAATCAATACAATCTGTGATGAAAAGGGAAATATCACAACGGACAAGGAAAAGATCAAGAAAATTATATGGGAATATTACAAGAACCTATATTCTACCAAGTTTGAAAATCTAGAAGAAATGGATGAATATCTGAAATCTTGGGAATCACCAAAGCTTGGCCAAGAGGAGACCAGCAGCTTAAACAGACCCATAACATATGAAGAAATAGAGGATGTAGTAAGAAGCCTCCCAACTAAAAAAAGCCCAGGCCCAGACGGTTTCACAGCAGAATTCTATAAAACATTTCAAAAAGACCTACAACCATTATTTCTGAAACTGTTTAGAAGTATACAATCAGAGGGAATTCTCCCAAATTCCTTCTATGAAGCCAACATCACTCTATTACCAAAACCAGGCAAAGATCCAACTAAAAAGGAGAATTATAGACCCATCTCCCTCATGAACACAGATGCCAAAATTCTAAACAGAATACTGGCAAATCGCATACAGACCCACATCAAGAAGATCATCCATCATGACCAAGTTGGATTCATACCAGAGATGCAGGGATGGTTCAACATACGAAAATCAATAAACATCATCAAACACATAAACGGAATCAAAGACAAAAACCACACCATCATCTCAATTGATGCTGAAAAAGCCTTTGACAAAATCCAGCATCCCTTCATGCTTAAAGTCCTAGAAGGAATTGGATTGGAGGGATCATTCCTCAATGTAATCAAAGCCATATACAGGAAACCCACAGCCAATATCATCCTAAATGGGGAAATGACGGAAACATTCCCTTTAAAGGTAGGAACTCGGCAAGGCTGCCCCCTATCACCACTCCTCTTCAATATAGTGCTTGAAACACTTGCTAGAGCAATAAGGCAAGAAAAGGATATTAAAGGAGTACTAATTGGAAAAGAGGAAGTCAAACTATCCCTATTTGCTGATGATATGATTGTTTACTTAAGAGATGCAAAAAACTCCACCAGAAAACTCCTAGAAACGATTAACAGCTTCAGCAAAGTGGCAGGATACAAAATTAACCTTAGAAAATCAATGGCCTTTCTTTACACCAAGAACAAGCAACTGGAGAAAGAATTCAAAGAGACCTTCCCACTCACAATAGCCTCAAAAACAATAAGATACCTAGGAACAAACCTAACCAAAGACACCAAAGACCTCTACAACAAAAATTTTAAACCCTTAAAGAAAGAAATTGAAGAAGACCTCAGAAGATGGAAAAACCTCCCATGCTCATGGATTGGGAAAATTAACATTGTAAAAATGTCCATTTTACCAAAACTCTTGTATAGATTTAATGCAATCCCAATCAAAATCCCCAAGAGTTTCTTCACAGGCTTGGAAACAAAAGTTCTTAAATTCATTTGGAGAAACAAAAGACCCCGAATAGCCAAATCAATCCTGAGTGAAAAGAGCTACACAGGAGGGATCTCTATACCAGATTTTAAACTATACTACAGGGCTATAGTCATAAAAACAGCCTGGTACTGGCACAAAAACAGACCTGTTGACCAATGGAACAAAACCGAAGATCCAAATCTGAGCACATACAATTTCAGCCATCTCATATTTGACAAGGGGGCCAAGAAACCACAATGGAGAAAAGACAGCATCTTCAGCAAGTGGTGTTGGCAAAACTGGATCACCACTTGTAGAAGAATGAAATTAAACCCCTACCTCTCACCCTGTACAAAAGTCAACTCCAGATGGATTAAAGACCTCAACGTGAAACCCCAAACTCTGAAGGTGATAGAAGAAAAAGTTGGCAGCAGACTACAAGACATAGGCGTAGGAAAAGACTTCCTAAATCAGACAGCAGCTGCACAAGAATTAAGGTCGACAATTGACAAATGGGACCTCATCAAACTCAAAAGCTTCTGTACATCAAAAGAAACAATCAAGGAAGTGAAGAGAAATCCCACAGAGTGGGAGGAAACCTTCACTGCAGATACATCTGACAAAGCATTGATTTCCAGAATATATAAACTACTCAAAAAACAAAGAAAAAAGAAAACAAATGACCCGCTCAATAGATGGAGCAAAGAACTGAACAGAGACTTCACAAGCGAGGAATTAGAGATGTCTGAGAAACACCTCAAGAACTGCTCAACATCACTAATCATTAAGGAAATGCAAATGAAAACCACTTTAAGATATCATCTTACTCCAATAAGACTGGCTAGGATCAAGAAAACAAATGATACCAAGTGCTGGAGAGGTTGTGGGGAAAGGGGAACACTCATCCACTGCTGGTGGGAATGTAAACTCGTACAGCCACTATGGAAAGCAGTGTGGAGAACCCTTGGAAGACTTGGAATGAACTTGCCACCCGACCCAGCCATACCACTCCTGGGCATGTACCCTCAAGACTTACGCCACCACAGAGATACATGCACGGCCATGTTTATTGCAGCTCTCTTCACAATAGCAAGGAGCTGGAACCAACCTAAATGCCCCTCAACTGACGAGTGGATAGAGAAAATGTGGTACATCTACACAATGGAGTTCTATGCAGCAGTAAAGAAAGACGACATCACGAGCTTTGCAGGAAAATGGCTGGAGCTAGAGGACATCATGCTGAGTGAAGTAACACAGTCCCAGAAAAACAAACGACAAATGGTATCCCTCATCTGTGGATGCTAGTGCCAATTACCTAGTTGTAAGTATTTCTTGTGCATGGCCCCTTGAGCTTTTGTCCAAAGCAGTTGGGAGTGATGCATATTGGAAACAACAGCAACAACAGAAACAACAACAACAACAACAGAAAGGACTGCATCAAAGAACTGACTGAAACAGTGAACTTCTGCTTCAAACAGTCAACTTCCACATGGAGAATATTGAGAAAGACTGAGAAAGAGATGAAAAGCATGTTTGGCAGAATGCATGAGCTCTGGCGGGGTGGGGGAATGGGAGGGAACATGGGTCTAGATTTGATAAAATATATATATAAATAAATAAATAAATAAATAAATAAATAAATAAATAAATAAAATTTGCAAAAATTTTTAAAAAGACATAGGCATAGGAAAAGACTTCCTAAATCAGATAACAGCTGCGCAAGAATTAAGGTCAACAATTAACAAATGGGACCTCACTAAATGTCACAGCCATTGCATTCTGGCACTCAAGAAGCAGAGGCATGTGGATATTTGTGAGTTCACGGCCGGCCTGGTCTGCATGGTGAGTTCCAGGACAGCTGGGGCTACAAGGAGACTCTGATTCAAAAAGACAAAAAATAAAACAAAAACAGATGAACACAAACTTGTGTGCCAGTTGAGCTCACATCAGGCAATGATAGCTCATTTTTGCTTGGTCTTTTTCAGGTAGGGTCTCCCAGTAGTCTCGGCTGGCCTGCAGCTACCTATGTCAATCAGGCTGGCCTCTGCCTCCTGAGTGCTAGGACTAAAGGAATGTGCAACCACACCCAGCTTAGCTTATATTTATTGTTCTAAGTACTTTGCTCTCTTTAGCTGATATCATCCACCCAACTACCCTATGAGAGAGTTACTGTTAGCCTAACTCCATCTCAGAAAAATTATGTCCTAGAATGATAACTGACTCACCCACTTTTACATAATAAGTTACTTACACAACCAGATTTCAAATTCAGATCATGTAGCTCTAATGCTCAAAGTCTTCATCTTTAATACAGGCCTGGACTTGCCTGCAAAGGAAACAGATAATTTCATCATGAATAGCCAGTCTCCACTCCTTCCCATAGACTCTGTCCTGATAAACTAATCACTAACATCCACACAGTATCTCACAGCCTGTAAGGTTCTTTACACCTGTCTTCAAGATCCTCATGACAACTACAGGTGATGAGTAGTATGGGACCATTCCAATCCCTGTGTTCCAGAAGTGGAAACTAGCGAATAACTTGACTGTTACTTGCAATTTTGAGGGTAAAAGTCAAAAGACTACAAACCACTGAATCAACCCAGACTTGAGAAAGGACACCATGCCTGGCACTTTCTGTAACTTGCACCAAAGCAGACAATAGGGTGAACATGCCTCAGAACCCATCAAGAGTGTCAGTGCAAAAACTCCTGAGTAAAATGGCAAGTAACTGAACCCAGTGGTCAGTGACCAAAAGATGGTATACCCCAGGGCTGGAGAGAAGTCCCAGCAATAAGGAGCACTAACTGCTCTTGCAGAAGACCAGGATTTTGTCCCCAGCACCCGGATGGCAGCTCACAGCACTCTGTAACTATAATCCAGGGGATCCTAGGCCCTCTTCTGACCTCTTTGCATACCTATACACATGTGGTACACATACCTACACTTGGGCATACACATATAAACTCAAGCATGGTTAGCACGGGAAAAATATAGTTAGCTGTCACAGTAACACACTGAAAGAAAATAAGCCATGAAGTTCAAGCACAATCCAGAGGTGGAAAAATTCTTAATTTTTTCAGTGATTTTCAAACCTTTTCCCCTGTGTACTCTGGGCGGCAGAAGTTGGATTTCTGGGGGAAAAAAAGGAAACATTGATAGCAAAAAAAGTAACTGAATGATTTCATTTTAAAATGATGTGTCATTTTTTAAGATTATGTACAAATATTAAAATGTTCAAAAGTATCTGGTTGAGTCCAACTTTTTGACATTTCAGCACAAGGGTGTCCTCTACAAAGTTCATGCCTTAGAATCAAGTTACAGAAAATAAAAAAAAACTCTTAAAAACAAAGACCCCTCACCCCAAAACTCAATGTTTTAAGTTACTATGATTGTATGCTGGGCTGCATTCATTGATATCCTGGGTCACATGTTGGGCATGGGTTGGACACATGAGCAACAATGTTCTACTAATGTTATTAGAAGGGTTTTTTGTTAAAAATAAAAAAATAAAAAAATAAAATGATTTATCAAATTGAAGACAGAAAACACAATACATATTTACTAGGTGATAATATTTTCATCCATTTACCAATCAAAATATTTGCCCCCTCTTTTGCCTGGAAAACAATAACAACTGCATAGGTAATATAAGCCTCTACTGTAAAAGAAAAACAATAGAATGTGGTCGTATGCAGATGGCATTAGGTGTACTTATTCAGGGATGTCCCTGAAGCCTGGTTACAAGTGTACCTGGTCCTTCAGATAGAGTGTGTGCCTCCACACATCTAGCTCACAGCAAACTCAAAGCACCTGACTGTCCCCTAACAATAGTCTGCTCAGCAATCAGGTCTAAACTCCCCTTGAAGGAATGTCAAGGTTAACCGTGTACAGTCGGGCTTTCCCACACAGTTCTAAAGGAAGACATAAGCCACTGAGATGCAGCTCCAAGCCAGCAGGCACAATGTGAAAGTTCTGGAGCTGTCCTTAGCCTATGCACAGGACAGAAATCCATAAGGAAGAAAGACCTCATGAGAGTTTTCCTGGAGTGTTTTAAAGGGCTCCATTGTTCCCTGTCTGATCCACACAGAGGGTGCACTTCTTCCGACTCAAGCCAGGTGAGGAGGAACTATTAGAAGACACAGGGATTAAGTCCCTGACTCTGAAAGAATATTAAAAGGAAGTGGATGGAGTTTTCCATGTTTGATTGAAAAGTGAGAGAAGCTAACTACACTAGCAGAAGCCAGCCCTGTGTCAGCCAGAGTGGCCACCTTGGAAAGCACCCATGAAGAGATGTCTTAGCAGTTAAGAGCACAGAGCACAGACTGCTCTTTCAGAAGACACAGGTTTAATTCCCAGCAGCCACATGGCAGCTAACAACTATCCAGAATTCCAGCTCCAGGGAATCTGACACCCTCTTCTGACCTCCTCAGACACTGCACCACACTAGCACACCTAGCTACATGCAAGCAATCCACTCATCCACATAAAACAAAAAATATAAAAATAAATAAATGAAAATAGCATCTGACGGGGTCAGAAACAGAGTGACCACTTGGAAGTCAGTGTGGGGATAGGAGCAAAGGTGGATTCTTGATGGTATCTTGGATAAACAGCCCGAAAAGCACAATGAAGCCAGAAAACATTTGATAAATAAACTCAGAGGACTTTTTAACCCCTGGATGCAGTTGGTTGAGAGGGCTGGTCATGGAGAACGCAGCAGGACTGCTTACAGGAAGTGGAAACAGAGCAGGTGAAGAAAAGCAGCTCAGATCCCATGAGCACATGCTCAGTTTGTGAGGCCTGTCAGTCATGGAAGAGATGATGTCACAGAAGCAATTAAATACATAAGACCATGGGGTAATTAAGGCTGGAGTAAACAGCATAATCATGGTAAATTAAAAACATGAACACATCTTTGGTCATGTCTAGAAAGAATGAAAATAGAGAATGACCTCTGGGATCAACTCTTATGAGAAACAAATATTCAGAGGTCACCTAGAAGTCAAGCCAGCCTTGAGAACAGGGAGCATCCCATGAAGTAGCCAGGCAGCCCCCAAATGAAGCCTGGGACCTTTGATATCATGGCCCAGAAAGTCCTTGTTGGGAAGGCCCCCTGGCCTCTGTGCACACGCACACACACACACACACACACACACACACACACACACACACACACACATCTGTAGCAAGGAATGCCACTGCCAGGTACCCTTGAGAGATAGAACTTCTCTATTTGAGAACCACCACATTAGTCAACACTGCTAACAGTCAAATGCAAAAGGAGATGAGACTGTGGGTTTGCCTTCTGGAGGCCACTAGTGAGCAAAAGCTATGTCAGAGGAGTGTGGAGAAATGAAACTGTTGGAGCAGCTTCAGAGTGAATTAGAGTAAAGAACAGAGATGGAAACGCGCCTCGCTGCCCCTGGAGGGCTCTCGGATGAAAGAAGGGACTCTCCATAGGAACATGCTTGTCTTTTGATGGGAATAACGTAGAGAGGAGTTGTGATTCAGGAGGAGGAGGCTTGTGCTTAGAAAACCTCATTGGGACCACATTGGTGAAGGGACAAGGGCCATATCCTACTAGAGGGTATGTGAGCAGCCAGGGTCTCCAGCTGTTCAGAGATGGGGCATCCCTTCCCAGGCCTCTTCTGAAGGAGGCCCAGCTTAGGACCAACTTCACCATGAACAGCTGAGTGTGAGGGCAAAGATGCCCCCTGTCAGATGTGACCCTTCTCCTGCTGACCACAGCAGTCCTCAGTATGCTGTACCTGTTCAAATGCACAGCTAACTCCCTAACTTCAACTACCCTTATGCAGTAACATGGGACTTTCCTCTTACATTTTCTGTTTCCCCTTCTGTGACTCCAGGATCTTTCCCTCTCCACACATCCCTCCCCACCCTGAGACTGTGTTATTACCTCCAGCCCGTTGAATGTCTTTTCTTGTTTTCTAGTAACATTAATTACTGAGGATCTGACTAAGTCCTTGTTATACTCCCTTAATCATGTGAAAATTTACCCATAAATGTCTGTATGCAATAGGAAACCAAAATTTAAATTTCAATATATTGTGTATGACATTCAGGGCAAGATGAAATAATAAGGGCATTATATTATTCAAGGTTCTCTGGGGAAACAGAACCAATGGTAATACACATGCACCATGGGGCTGGAGAGATGGCCTAGCAGTTGGGCTCACCGACTGCTCTTGCAGAGGACCTAGGTTTGATCCCCAGCACCCACATGGTGGCAGAGAACCGTCTGTAACTCCAATTCCAAGAGAGCTCCAGTTTCAGGGGAATCCGACGCCCTCTTCTGACCTCCGCAGCATTGCAGGACACGGGTGCACAGACCTGCATGCAGACAGTACATTCACACACATAAATAAATAAATAAATAAATAAATAAATAAATAAAATAAATTAAAAATACACATGCACCTGTGTGAGGTGAGGTGATGACCGTATCATATATATATATACTATTATATTATATATATACATATATATGTATATATATATATATGTAAAGAGAGATTGTAATGAATTATTTATGGAGATTGACAAGTCCCGCTGGCTAATGAGCTAGGACCCAGACACTCAGTGGTGTCCTTCTTGACCAAAGGCTGCTAAGCCGTAGATTTAGAGGAGCTGATAAGACAGTTTGGGCTTGGAGGAGCCAGTTTTAGGCTCTAGGCATGCAAGAAAGATTTGCTCTTTGTCAGGGAGGTCGACTTTCTTGTTCTGTGGACTTCTGTTTTGCTTTCCTCTATGGATACCTTTGTCAATCTCATCCACCCTGATAGACCCACCCACGACAATGTGTGCCCAGTTATCTGGGATCCTGATTCTCATTCAGGGTCACACAGGGAATTGACCACCTCAACTGTCATGGGACAAAGGAACAAGCAATGGAAGCAAGACCAAAAGTGCTGTCTCTACTGAACTAATTTCCCTCCTCTTTAGCCATTGAAGTTGCTGCTAAGAGCTCCTCCAGGCATAACTGTTTTGATGTCTGTGGTTCCTCTGAATTCATACACTGAACCCTATCCCCCATGTGACACCATTAGGAGACAGACTATTGAGGAGCTGATTGGATCCTGAAGACAGAGCTCCCAAGGTGGGACTACCGAGTGAGTTGAGGAAAGAGAGCTGTAGGACACTCCCAGCTCTGCCCATCAGGGGAAGACACAGCTAGAAAGCTCTCTATATGTGCCAGAAACTACCAGAAACAAGTGTCACCAGACACTCCAATCTTGGACTGCCACCATCAAGAGCTGTGAGAAAGGAATTTTGGCTAGTTGCATGCCACCCAAACTATGATGTTTTGTGACTACAGCTTGAAGAGATCAAGCCACCATGTGGACACAAATGATTGGAAAATGTCAGGACAGATGCACTGCCCAGTAGGACCTATGCATGCATCATTCTAACCTCTTGTTCCATCTTGACATGGAAGTGATTTGGTGTTAGTGTATTGTTAAAATCACATGAACCTATAAGTTGTGTAATTAAGCAAAATATATTACTACAGGAAAGCTCTGACATCAGCAATGAATTATTCTGCCTAGGAGATGTTGGCTAGGGGATTCAAACCCGCCCCCCCAAATTATAAAGGCCTTTTGCCTATAAGTGGGATATATGCAAGGAGAAAGGCAGTAAGTCCCTGTTGTCGAAGACCTGGTGTGAGCATGAAAAATGTTATGAGACGTCACTTGCTAGCGTACAACTGGCCTCTGAAATGCTAGAGAGTGTTACCAAAGGCCACTAAAGCAATACAGCAAAATATTGGTCTCCCTGAGACAAGCAAGACTCCTCCGTCAATATCAGCTACTCCTCAACAGCCTGGAGATACTGTGCAACAGTGGCAGCCAAGTGTCTATATATATCCCACATCTATTTGGCTATTAGCTCTCTCCTTGGAGGAATAACTCACAGCGGATGCCACAAGCTTATGTCCTCTAGTGGTTAGGAGATGTTATAAGCCACAATAAGAACTTGTCACCCTTTATAGAGAAACCACAGTTTGCGGATTAGCATACCATTCAAGCATCTGTGTCTATGCTCACAGCTTAGCTTGACATAATAATTGGTACTGCTTAAATGCCTGTACATCCAATAGCTTGTGCTTTGTTAGTATGACTAAAAAGGGTATCACTGGGAAAGCTGTCAATCCATGAAGGAAAACAACTTTAACAGACTGGAGTCCAAAATGACAACTCCAAAGAAATTAGACTGTTTTCTTCTCACCCACTTATGCCCCTTTCCCAAAGCCCAGGGAACAAACTGCGGAAGAGGAGGCATGGTAGATTGTAAGGGCTCCGGAGAGATAGGGGTGAATCATGAGACTACAGGAATATAGTCTGGACTCCTGATTGACCAACATGCCTGTGCATACAAGCTTCTCCAACTGGACTATGGGAACCTTGGGTTGTTCAAAATTTGGACATAGATACTTGCAAAATGCACCAATTACCTAATTGTATGACATACTGAGTAACATCAATGTTATCTGCAAACAACTGTGTCATTATATTGTAGAATCCCTTAAAAATAAAAACATTTAAAAAATGCAAAAAAAAAAAACAATGAATCTTAAATAAATAAATAAATAAATAAATAAATAAATAAATAAAATCACATGAACCAGGCTGGAGAGATGGCCTAGCAGTTAAGAGCACCAACCACTCTTGCAGAGGACCGGGGTTCAATCCCCAGCACCCACATGGTGGCTGAGAACCGTCTGTAACTCCAATTCCAGGAGAACTCCAGTTCCAGGGGAATCTGACACCCTCTTCTGACCTCCACAGCATTGCACGGCACAGGTACACAAACCTACATTCATACACATAAAAATTAAATAAATAAAATTTAAAAATATCACATGAACCTACCTGTAGTATCAGACTTAGCAACAGAAACAAATGTCTGTGCTGGGATCACTGCATCAGTGGCTAGGACAAGTGTAAGAGCCCAGAAACACAGGCATCAGAGGCAATACAACCAGGTCAACCATGGGAAGCTGCAGCCTGCTCTTTAGTGTAGGCTCCACCTAAATGGAAACACAACTCTCTGGGCAGAGTGTGAGCACTGTGGGCCTGGCCATTTCTTCTAGTGTCTGGGGTTGGCCAGATCTTTCTCCTTCACCTGTTTTGAGCTCTGGGTGTTATCCTGAGAGTTTGTGGCTCTCTACACTCTGGATTCACTGATCAAGCACACACCATTTGATAATCCATGGGCCACCACTGAACGACTCATTAAGGTCAGCCTACAGAACACTTAATTCAAATTAAATTTCTCTTCAAGTCATTGAAATGAGGTAAAAGGTCAGAGAGGTTCCTCCTGTCCATCCAGTTTCATTGACATTCATAACCACTGTCTCACCTTCCCCAGATTTCCTATAAGGAAGGAAGCAAACAAGCCCCAAACAGTAAATACTTAATACATTAATAATTCACCTCAAGTCAGCTCTTCAGCATCTGACCTACACCTTTACCAACTTCCTCCTGTGAATCTCATTAGGTGGGTTCAGGTTATAGATATTTTCTATGGGAGATACAAGCTGGCCCATGTTGGGTACCAGCTAACAAGGACATACTGTGCTACTTCGTGTTTATCCCAAAATGGTTGACACCCTGAAAAAAATAGAGCCAGGCTTGGTGGCGCACACTTTTAATCCCAGAATTCGGGAGGCAGAGGCAGGTGGATCTCTGTAAGTTCAAGGCCAGCCTGGTCTACAGAGTGAGTTCCAGGACAGCTGGAGCTACAAGGAGAACCTGTCTCAAAAAGACCAAAAAAAAGAAAAATAATGAAAAGTATAATGGATCCACACACGTTTTGATGATGGATGCATCTTTCAAAACAAATGTGCTACAGTAGTCTACTCTCGTTACCCATATCCAAACCACCACACCCTACTCTTTGAGCTGTTTTTCTCATACCACCACTGCATCTTCTCACAGCTGCAATCTACATAAAGGTCACTTTACCTCCTTCAACCACTGCTGCCTCTGTTACGGTACAAAGTCCTATAAGGCAAATTCTCTGTCTATTTCAACCTTCTCTGTTTATTTTGTTCACTGGTCAAGAACTTAGCCTGAAACACAACCTGTATCCTATAAAGTATAGAATACATACACTGGGTTTCTCCCCACAGGCAAACAGTTTGGGGAAGAACAAGGAAGAAGCCCAACTGAGTCTGTGTCTTTTATTCTCTTTTCTCTTCAAGAGAAAGTGGAATATGAACAGCTAGACCCCTCCCCCTCCTTTGCCTTGGCCATGTGATGATGGAACTTAACCTTGGCTTCCAGTGCAATTTGGTTAACAAAATAGAATCCAAATGACTCTAAGACTCTGTCATTGTTCACACTGCGGTGACAGCCAGCCATGTTGCATTTTGAAGTGGTTCCTCACCTGGCACTACAGACTCTGACTCCGCAGGTACATCTGCATCACGTTGCACCTGCTTCCCCCCTCTATGGTACTGCCCTCCAATGCCTTGTTCATCTTCATTACATGGAACTGCACAGCCCTCAGAGAATCCGAGTAGTAACGATGGCTTCTATCACTGCCTTGTTGATGGGAAGCCAAACCACAGAGCTGTTTGGACTCAGCTCAGAACCATTTCCTTCCACAGTGAGTGGCTCTGAACTGAGCGGGAGCCGGTCCTCACCATCGCTCTGACCACACAGGCAGACAATTGCAGTGTCATGGATAAGCCTGCCCTGCAGTGCAGCTGCCTCGGCCACACGGCCACTGCAGAGCTCCACAGTCTCCCAAGCTCACACTCATCCACCTGAGAGCCCCTTCCAACTCCAGTCCAGCAACAGTTGGGTTCCCTATCCAACTTCCTTTCACTGATCGTCCTAGAGCATTAACTCCAACCTCCATCTGTGAGATTACAAAGGCAAGGAAGTGGAAGTCTCCTCAAAAGATGGAGCAGTGGAGACGGGAGATGGAGGACAGTCTCAGGTACCTGTCATCTGTCGCACCTGCAGAAAGACAGTACCTAACATTTCTGTTCTGAAATATTCTTTCTATCACAGTACAGGCAGCTCTGAGAGTGCAGTTCTACCTCCAGAGCCGGGCAGTCCCAGGTACCCAGCTTCGCGTGGCTCATTGCCTCCTAAGGCCGAAGTGTCACAATGATCTCAGAGATCTTACATCCGTCGGTCAATCATCGCAGCACTGAGGAACTCCAGGGAATTGAGGGAATGTTAAATACAGGATTCATTCTCAGGCAAAACTGTCTGAGAGAGGGAAAGCACATTCTCAGGCTTTCCCTGAAAAGTTACTTTTTCATTAACAGTTTAAGTTACACACCGTGGTACGTAGTGCTTGTTAGGGGAAGGTGGGCTTAGACTAAGATGGGTAGGATTGTGATGGTAAGCTGATGGGAGGGAATGATGCCTGACTGAAGGAATATGGAGCCTCGCAGGAAGAACAGAGTCAACGTATCCAGAGAGCAACCCAAGTCTGGCTTCAGGGGCCTTGGTTCACAGAAGAGGGCAGATTCTGGGCAGGGGGTGAATCAGTTCAACTATTCACTTGTTGGTCCATTAGTTCAATATACAGGCTTACTGAAAGTTATCTAATATACTGGACACTGCCAAGGGAGTAAAGAGAATGCAAGTACAAATCACACCAAAACAATCCCCCATCTTGTGGCTCCTAAGTGTCGGTGGAGACAAGCACCACACAGGCTGTGCTGGGAAGAAAAGAACCGAGTGCTCATAAGGCCAGCAGAAGCAGAGCTGGGGAAAGTGTCCTCACAGCAGGAACAGCAAAGGCAATGCCTCTGTGCAGCTGAACGTGGTAAAGCACAGTAGGCTGAGCTGCTGCAGGGGTGCAGACATCATGGAGGTACCACAGAGTGGGGATGCAGCACAGCCTGCAGCACAGCCTGCCCACCTTACACTGAGATGGGGCCTGTGCATCGAGAAGGGGCGAGAAACTGGAACACATTGGAGTATTTTCAGCCAAAAGATATAGCAGATACCCATTTAAAAGATACTGTTCATTCGGAGGGAACAACAGCAGAGGAACAGGGACAGGGAACTGACTGAAACAGTAAAGTTCCCCCAAGGACAATAATCCTCTGCTTTGAAAAAACTTTGAAAAGAATCAGAGAGAGATACAGGGCAGGGATGGCAGGGTGCATGAACTCAGGCAGGGTGGGGGCCATGGAAGACAAGATGAGTCTAGATTGGACTGAGAAATGGTGTATGAAACACATAACTTCAATAAAAATGTTAAAAAGAATATAAAAACTTTTAAAAAGAAAAATTACACTATTGGGGGACAGGCTTTAAGGGTTTATAGCCTCGCCTCACCTCCAGTCTTCTCTCTGATTTCTTGTGTGTGGATGAAAATGTGATTATGCAGCGACCCTCTCCTGTGCCATCCCATACCTTCCCCACCATGATGGACTCAGTCCCTCTAGAACTGTGAGCCAAAATAAACCCCATGTTTCTTAAAAAAACAAATAAATGAAAATAAAAAAAATAAAAGATATTGTTCATGGGGCTGGATAGATGGTTCAGCAGTTAAGAGCACTGGCTGCTGTTTTGGGGGTAACCAACAGCTGTCTGATTAGATTTAAGGCCCAATCCAAAAGAGGGAACTCATGCCTGGCATTATAAACCTGGCCGAGAACCTATGACTGGAGAGGTCACAGAGCCACTGGAGGACTTACTAATATTATTTTGTTAAAGTGATAAATTTAACTGCCTTCTAAGTAGTTATATGTAGAGCAACTCTTACCTCTCATCAGAGAAACTTGTGTTTGAAGTAGACATAGGTTAATACATCAGACCACAAATGCACATGTGCAGAGAATAAGTGCCTACTGAGTGCACATCCAACATGGGACATGGGTACCACACCCACCCTCTACATCTACATCATACCCCCTCCCCCAAGGCTTGAGAACATCCCTAAAGGGGGCGCGGAAGGATTTTAAGAGCCAGAGGACAGGGAGGAATGCTGTGAATTAGTGAATTTTAGACATGTCAGGCATACTGAGAACAGCTGTGGTATACACAAGACATACCCAAGATCAAACCAGTCAGCATTCCGGCAAGGATGGGGGAAGGTCTCACAAGGCTTTATGCCCAGTGAGGGTCTATGGTGGTTGATGGCGATTCAACAGTATAGGAGGGAGAGTCAGTCATCCTTAGGCATGTGGTCTCTGGTCAGGGTTGCGCATGTCTCACTGGACAGCCCTGCACCCAAGTTAGCACTAATTAGATTCAATGCAGTGTGTGTGTGTGTGTGTGTGTGTGTGTGTGTGTGTGTGTGTGTGTGTGTATCTACCCCAGAAGACTGGTCTACCAAGGCCTGGTCAGGAAGCCTAGAGTGAACACATGATAGATGCACAAACCAGTGCTCCCAACTTCCAAAAGGGGCTCATGTCTAGGGGGGACCCCAGGGAAGAGCATGGCCTCAGCCTTGGCAGCTTTCAGGGGGTGAGAATACGGAGAGGTGAGCGAGTTAGGGTCCGAAGTAAACTCAGATGGGTGACAAGGGAGAATTTAGCTCCCGGGTTTATGAAATTGACAAATTCTAAATTCCCTTCGGAAAACTGCTACCATTGCCTAAATAGGACTGTGATGCGGATAATGGCTGTTCACTCTGGTGAGAAAGAAAATAAGTCAAACATAATAGAGCCTTCCAGGACTATGGTCCCCAGAGCCAGCCTACATGCCTTTGTCACTGTGTGGGCTCTCTCTCCCTCTCTCTCTCTCTCTCCCTCCCTCTCTCCCTCCCTCCCTCCCTCTCCATCCTTCTCACCTCCCTTCTGTCCATTCCTATTTCCCTAATCTCTTCACTTCCATCTCAACTTTTCTAGCCCCTATAAAACTGAAACTAGCACAGCTCTCTGGAGAGAAGCCAGCTTCAGATCCCCATGGCCAGGCCTCTGCTCAGAAGCAGTGAGCTGACAGCTCCTTTCCATTGCACTGCCCTGAAACCACAGTGATTTGAGGAAAGGGGGTTGAACCAACGCCCTAGCTGACGATCATTCCCAGTGAGGGGGAAAGAAATTGGCTCTATAAAGATTTCTGAACAAAAAACCTTTCTGAGACAGTTGGGACTCCACATTAAGGAAATAGCTGCTTGGATGCACACTCATCCACAGGGCCTGGCCATGGCCCTCCTCCCTGTTCTAATCTGCCCTCCATTGCTGTGACGAAACACTCTGACCAATACCAACTTGGGGAGGAAAGGGTTTATTTGGCTCACATCTAAAGGGTCACACTTCATCACTTAGGGAACCCAATGTAGGAACTCGGCAGGAACCTGGAGGCGGGAGCTGAAGCACAGGCCATGGAGGAATGCTGCTTACTGGCTTGCTCCCCTAGCCCATGCCCAGCCTGCTTTCTTATACAATACAGAACAAACTACCTAGGGGTGGTACCACCCACAGTGGGCTGGGCCCTCCCATATCACTCATTAATCAAGAAGATGCCCAACGACATGTCCATTGGCCAGTCCAATGGAGGAAATTTCCCAATTGAGGCTCCCTCAACCCAGGTGTGTCAAGTTGACCACTGAAGCTATCCATCATATCCTAAGATGTTTCCAGTCACAGGACCATCCCAGCCTAGTTTGCACCTTGTCTGAGTCTCCCACACCCTCTTTGCAGCCTCCTCCTTCCTACGAAGTTGCAATTTCATCTTCATTCACTCTCAAAGCACAGCTTGTCTACCGTGTTACAAGATGGGTGCAAATCAGAATGCCACAAGGCTGTGGGTGGCTTTGGTGGTGTGTGGCTCTATTAAGCAGACTCAATTTAGTACTGAGTAAAGGAAAGGACAAAATTAGAATCGTGGTTGGCAGAAATAGTCTCCCATCTGGCCCTGTAATTACACACTACCTTGACCTGAGCAGTCCTCTGTGTTCCAAGCACTAACTTTCCTTTGGAGAGAAGATTAAAAAAGAAAATGCATGATTCAGAATGCCTCCAATACCTTTTGGAGAAGGAAATTGTATCCATTTTTTCTCTAATATGGTTCTGTCTTTTATAATTAAATGAAGCTTCTAGCCACCTAATGCACGTCACCTCCTCACAGAGGGATAAACAGACTCCATCTCCAGGCTGGTTTTTGCCAGTGACATCAGACACTATTTCAATCTGGGAGTGACTCAGTGTCTTCCTCGGCACCCTGGCTCTGAGGGGTTTTTAAAGGGTCAGTCTTAGTTGCTGCCGCCACACAGCATTTTTCAAAGGCTCACAGTGGTCTTTATTTCAACCCTTGACTTCACCTTCGGTGCCAACAGGAAATTGTATATGACTCTAATCTCCCAGAGTGTGGCAGTGCCAGGAAGCAGGGTTGTGAACGGTTTGGCAGTGCCACCTGCTGGCCACCTTCTGTGTCCCAGACGCCTTCTTGGTTTATTATGATTTTTACTTGGTGTGTCCTCCGATCCACAGAAATTGAGCTTTTGCCTCTTTTGCTTCACAACTGCACAGGCTGGACACATAAACAAATGATGTCACCATTTGAGCCTTGTTAAACTCTCTAAGATCTCCCCACTGACGAGGAAGCCACGGGAGCAAGCATTAGGTTCCTGTCGACTGTCAGACAGGAGGTTCTCATGATTACTCAGTTCCTTGGACCCTGCCCTAAGTACCCTGATGGCCCAGGCCTCCTCTCCCTGTCTCATCCCCTAAAGTTGTTTAAACCATCACTAGACCCCTAAACAGCCTTTGCATCCTCCTTGAAGGGCTCCTGCACTCACAGACATCCAAATAAACGGATTGCTTTCAAACAGAAAATGACACTGACTGTCACTAAATATAACAAGTACCGTATGTACATTTCATCAGCAGCACAAGCTGAAATTAGCCTGTCAGAATCTCACTATCTGGATGCCAAAATGTCAGGTGACACAATTAGCTCCAGAGAATAAAGAAGAGGCTGTCAGAGCATTTCTCCTCTCCACTCCATCCCTTCCTGTGCCTGATTTAACTCACTTTCTGAGAGAGAGAGAGAGAGAGAGAGAGAGAGAGAGAGAGAGAGAGAGAAATATTTCCCTTCAAACTTCAAAACCATCACACAGGAAAGTTGGGGTGAAATTGTCATTTGTAGAAAGTCCCAAATGCTTCTTCTCCCATTTTACTTTCCCTCTGCAAATGAGAAGTTATCAAAGGGTGAGTCTTAGTTCTTTGTGATAAAGGAAAAAAATATGTAAAATTCACATTGCAGCTGGAAAGATCAAAGCTTTAAGAATGCTGACTGGAATGACTAATTATCCACAAGCTCTGAGGCTTTGAGACATGAACAACCTCTTCTTAGACTGAAAGGTGTCAGGAACATGTGTATGAGATAGTGGGCACCATTAAACGACTCTCTAGTGAATGTCATGCCTGTAGCAAAAGGCAGCTTGATATGTGATCCTTTGGAGCGAAGCTTATAATGCTTGCTACTCCAAAACGGATGTAACATCTACAAGACAGACATGGGGGGAGGGGGAAGAGAGATACACATTCAGTCACAGAGTAAGAACTGGGATTGTTCCAGAACTGACTCTCAAGCTGAGTTAGTCAGCTTTCTGCCATGTGACAGAATACCAGAGGAAATCAACTTTAAACAAGAAAGGTTTGGTTTTGTTTAGGGCCCTGGCTTCAGAGGTTTTGGTCTACGCCTGTGTTGAGGAATAACATTTATGTGGCGTGTGTAGGAGTGCATCACTTTCAGTCTAGTGAGAAGCACAGAATAGGGATGGGGCTGGGGTCCCGGTGACCTCACTTCCTCTCATGAAGCCCCTCCTCCTGTAAGGTCCACCATCTATCAGTAGCCCAGAACCTAGCTAGGGGCCTGTGAAGACTGGAAGCTTGAAACCATACAGCAGGAGTCCTTTGAACATACTCAACAATGGCATGTGTGGCAGGCAAAGGTGCCAAGCTCACAGGGGAGAGCTTAGCACAGCCTCCTGATTCCAATAGGTCCCTCTGCTTTGACTCCCTGCCCCAGAGACCCTACACTAGGGGGTGCTAGGGTCAGAACTGCTTGAGATAGAACCTGGTAGCCTACCAGAAATCCAAATAAGATAAGTAAAAGAGAATTTGTAAAATAGCAATTACTTTTTATCAAGGGGATAGGTAGCTCATGTTATCTTATATATTTCTCTCTTTTTTGTCTTTTTTTAGGGGGATAAGGTCTCCCTGTAGCCTCAGCAGGCCTAGAACTCACTATGTAGATCAGGCTAGCCTAAATCTCACAAAGATCAAGCCTCCGCCTCCTGAGTGTTGAGATACAAGGCATGTGCCACCACACCTGGCTGTATTTTACAGCTTTCATTTTGATCTTTATTTTTAGCAGCTGTGTGGACACATACTGACCCTGCATCACAGGCCATCTTTAAGAGTCACTTGCTCATACTTTTGACAAGTTTCTATGCCACAGTGAAGATTGTGTATACACATGTGCAAAGTTTCCTTCTGCCATGTTGAAACCCCTTCCTTCCTATTCCTCCTTCTTCATCCCCATCCCAGAAAAAGGGAAAACTGGTGTGTAGTCAGTAGAGATATATTTGGATTCTCTATGTACTTCTTTTATATAAATGAAACCATAAATGCTTCCACTCAGCCTCTTTCACTCTACATCATTATACTGAGGTTCATCTATTTGGTAGCAAAGGATTTGTTCCTTTTTATAGCTGGGTAGTCTCTCGTTAGGTGGATTTCCACAGCAACTCTTCTACTAACAGACACTTGGAGTGAAGATGTTGCTCCACCTGCCCCAATTTTAGACCATTGCAAGAGCTGCTATGAACCTTTGTGCACAAGTCCTTGCATAGATGTGCCTTCATTTTCTTGAGTAAATGCCCAAGAACACGAAGTCTGGATCATGGAACAGATACACATAGAAGGTTTTGAGACACTGCCAACCCTTCTACAGTGCTGTGTGATGCATCAGGTCATGGGGCACACATGCTATGGCCTATGTTATCCCAGGCCTCTCTGCCTTGTCCCCAGCACACTTCTCCAAGTCAGCCTTTCTGGTTATGTCTATTGCTGTTGTGCCTGTCTGAAGTCTGGTCATGTTGGGAATCTCTGGATGTGCTCAGGCCACGGTGCCATTGGTGATTCTTCAGAGAAGTGCTACATTCACTCTTCACAACAGCTCTGGCTCTGCCATCCTGATTTCTCATTCTTTTCCATAAATGACCAAAGTGAGATCTTTTCCAATTTCCACTATTTACTAGTAGGTCATAAAACATATTATTAGTAGTAAATCAAGAATAAGAAAATTCATCTTGGGGCTGCAGAGATGCCTCAGAGGTGAAGAGAACTGGATATTCTTGCAGAATGTCTGGGTCGAAACCTCAGTACACACATGGTAGCTAACAATCATCCGTAACTCCAGCTCCGGGGGATCTTACATCTTCTTCTGACCTCCAAAGGAATCCCATGACACAGGTGCACTTACATACCTGAATGCATGACACTCACTCATACATAAAATAATAAATAAATAAATAGTTAAATAAATAAATAGTTAAAAAAAGAAAGTTCTTCTTTATTAAAAAAACAGTCAAAACTAATTTTCAGGCTCTTATACCCAAAGAAACTTTTCAGTTCATTTATCAGGGAAAAGATCTGTCTTCATCTGAGAAATGTATTTTCTCATGAAATTTGATTTAAAATTAATAAACAGTACTTTTAGACCATCTGGTAGAACAGTTGAACAGCTCTTTCATCACACCTAGTTTTAACTTGTTTTATAAGTATAATCACTAAGAAGTTCAAGATTTTTTAAATTTCATTTATTTTTTTGTGTGTATGAATGTACTGTCTGCATGTAGGTTTGTGCACCCATGTCATGCAATGCTGTGGAGGTCAGAAGAGGGTCTTGGATTCCCCTGGAACTGGAGTTCTCCTAGAATTGGAGTTACAGACAGTTCTTAGCTGCCATGTGGATGCTGGGGATCGAACCCAGGTCCTCTGCAAGAGCAGTCAGTGCTCTTAACTGCTAGGCTATCTCTCCAGCCCCAGAAGTTCAAGATTTTTTAATACAGATTTTTTTAAATCCTCTGTGCCAATATTGTGCTTTATCTCTTCATTGTTGTACATTTATAGCATGTAAATGGTGTGGATTTATTATTCCCACTCATTTTAAAGATTTCAAATGAATCATATAGATGATAAACACCACTGAGTAACATAAGAACATACATATATACATGTGTATTTGCATATGTGTTTGAGCATGTAAGAAAGAAAGAAAACAAAATATGCTTTCTTTTTAAAAATACTATAATATTTTATTTTATGTGTGCAACTGTTCTGTCTGCATGTATGTAAATGCACCATGTCTGGCAAACCCCACAGAGGCCAGAAGACAGGATCTGATCCCCTGGAACTGGAATTAAGATGGTGGTTAGCCACCAAGTGGATGCTGGGAATCAAACCTGGGTCCTTTGGAAGAATAGCTCCTAACCACTGAGCCATCTCTCCAGCCCCAAGTGGGATTTCCTTTTAAAAGATCATTACAGATATGTGAATCTGGTAAGTTGGATTTCATACATGTGAAGTTTTCTGCTAGCCAAGTATATTTGAAAGATAAACACATTTTTCTTAACCCCAAATAAAATTAAATAAGAATAATTAGTTTAAAACATCTGGGTTACACCAATAGCCTAACAAGCAATGCATATTCACACTTCTGCAGCATGCCTTCTGTTGGCTCATCAATCAATCAGCTGTCAGTCCTCTCATCGAAATGTGCTACTTAAAGAACGGCATGCGTGAAGAGCTGCTTAAGTTGTTCATTCAGTGTGGTTAAGCACTTTCATTATCACACTGCAAAACTGACTGGCAAACTAGAGAAATGAATTGTTCACAAATGAAGCAAAATGAAGGCGTCTTTACAGAAAAGCACCGAGGCAATGAAGGACTAGAGGCTGAATGAAATCAAAATCAGGGAATAAGGAGAATAGCTAATATGGTAAGAAACTGAAGAAAGGTTAATGAGGTGGAAATATCTGCTGGAGGAAGAATGTAAAAAGTGCCGGAATATATTTTAAAAATTAGACACACTGAATAATAAGAACTTCCGCCTAGTTCCTGAGCTGAGGGACCATCCATGCTAGCAGCCAGTTCTTACTAAGTCTGCTAAAATACTGTCCTTAGTGGTGAGTCGCCTTCACAGAACCAGTTCCTTCAGGGGCAAGTGAAGAGATAGCTCTTCCCTTGAAATTATCAAACGCATCATGTATGGAACGCTTCCCCAAAGCAGAAGAAATCAAAATCACAGTGGATTTGTTAAAATGAAATATCACTTAGATGTAAATTAACCTGTGAATGTTAGAATGAATGCTTTCTCATACACACTAACTTGCCTAACACAATGATGCTTAGTCTAGTGGAAGAAATGGAAACTTCTTTGCCACTAAGTTACTAAAATATTTAACCAATAATATTTTAATAGAACTTGTACAAAATTCATTTCAAATACCAAAATTTTGTGAACATCCTCAAAGAACTGAATTTGCTACATTCTGAAGCACTCATTGGCAAGTACTTGGAACCAATTTTTCTTTGACAGTTATTTGGATTCAACTTAGAAATACAGAAAGCTTACATACTAACCTCCTTTTTATCAAATTAATTCATTACTTTAAAATGTTTGTGTACTAGGGTTTTGTCTGCTTGCATGTAAGTACACCCATGTGGAGCAATGCCAGCAAAGGCCAGAAGAGGGCATCAAATCCCACAGACCTGGAATTACAGACAGTTGTTGGTTGCCATGTGGGTACTGGGAACTGAACCCATGTCCTCTGCAAGAGCAGTCAGTGTTCTTAACTCGTGAGCCATCTTTCCAACAGCTCTACTAATTTCTTGATCATATAAGTTACAGATCAAATTTGCATCTAAGTCTCATTTAGATTTTTGCCAGAGTCCTTTTCCAAATTAAACCAAATCTGGATAACATAGAAGTCAGAAAAAAAAAAAAAACTCACCTATAATCTATCATTCAAAGATTAGAGCCATTTTTCAAATTATTATGCATTTTTCTAAGCTATAATTTTAATTGCTTCCAATATTTTATTGTATTAAGATAATAGGATTTACTGTAGTTCTTTAACATCATTGTTGTAAGGCAAGCATGCCTTCCTCTGACTACTTTCAAAAGAGAAATTCCTGGAGGCAAACCACAGAATCAAAGCTGAGCTCCTTTAAATGTGTTTCTTGAAGTTGCAATTCAGAAAATGTGCACTAATTTCCATAATTTGCATGGTAACCAGCAACACTGGAACCATATTTAAGAAAAGGAAAGAAGGAAAAAGGTAAAGGAAAGGAAAGAAAGGAAAGGAAAGGTAAAGAAAGAAAAAATAAATAAATGTAAGGAAATTAATGGATGAGTACCGTCAAGTGTTAGGTGCTCCTTTCGCTCGTCTATTGCTCAAGGAGACTTTATCAGTTTGCCAATATGACTTCCTGCATGCTTATGTCCACTAGAGCTATCCTGCCTTCAACCCTCCCCGCCTACACTAAAATTCACCACCCATGAATGGGCAGATCTGAGGCACTCCCACCCAAGCCCGGACAGAGCTCTTTACTACTGAGTTCTTCATCTCTACTCCTTCTGACGGAATCATGGGGTCTGGCTCTTGTGCAGTTCTTCTCAAAAGATCACATCAATGTCAAATGAGGCCAACAACCTCTCCTCCATCTGAAACCTGCCTCTGCAGTGACACTCCTCCAAGGTACAGCATGCTTCCTTTTAAATTCTCAATTTCGTTTATGTCCTGAAAGGTTTTTCTTTTTCCTTAACTAGATTGACATTTTTGCTGGGTATAAATAATCTGGGTTGGCATCTAAAGTCATTATGTACTGGGAATACTTTGGTCTCATTTTCTTCTTGCTTTTCAGGTTTGCACTGAGAAGTCAGGTATTGATTCTGATGGTTTCCCCCTTTTATGTAACTTGTTGTTTTTCTTCTCTTGTGGCTTTAGATTTTGTCCTTGTTTTGAGCATCTAGTGTTTTAAACTATTGATATGATATGGGGAAAGGGATTTCTTTCTGTCTTGCTATTTGGTTGGTTCTATGTGCTTCTTGTAATTTCTATGTATTTTGTCTTTTTATTCAGTTTGGGGAAGCTGTCTTCTATTATTCTGTTGAAGACTTGATAAATACCATTCTCTTGGGATTCTTCCTCCTTCCTCTATCCGCTATGATGCGAGTTTCTGGTTCTTTTCACGTGTCCCACATTTCCTGGTGTCCACTCTTATGTTTATTTTAAATTTATTTCATAATCTTTACTTGAGGTTTTCCTAGCATTGTGCTGTGTTATCCTGTAGGTCCTGATATTCTGTTTCTCGGCTTTCTCATTCTGCTTCTAAGGCGTTTTCTCCATTCTTTCTGCGTTGTTTCGCTATGTGCAATGTTCATTCCTTTGTGTTAAATCCTGTGTGTCTTGATCTAGTCATTTCCACGTTCTTTTGGAGCTTTTGCATTGCTCTTATGTATCTCTCTTGGCTCTTGTGTCTGGTCAGTGTTTCTTTTTTCCTTTCAGCCTGAGATCTTTTCATGTTTCCACTTCCTACTGGAGGTTTTTCATTCTTCCCTCTAGTTCTTTCAGGTTTGTATTTCTCTTCCGCTAGTTCTTTCATGAGTTTGTATTTCTCTGTCCTCTAGTTCTCTTTCAGAATTTGTATTTCTCTTCATCGTTCTTTTCTGAGTTTATCAATCTCTCCTTTTAAGTTCTTTCTGGAGTTTGTCATTCTTCGCTTCTAGTCCTTAATCGAATTTTTACGTTCTCCCATTCTATCCCTTTAGTTTCTTGATTTGTTCTTTATAGTCGTTTGAATATGTGTACAATTGTCCTTCAGCATCCAAGAGTTACTATACCAGAAAAAATGTCAATCACAGTTTTTGAAGGAGAAAAGAAAAATCCTTTCAGGAGCAAAACAAAATGAAAGAAACACTGTCAAAAAAAAAAAAAAACACTCGGAAAATAATACTCGAAGCAATTAAAAGATAGGGAAAGACAACTATCCTTAAGCAACCCAAAAAAAATACCAAAAGATAACAGAGTAAATAAATAACAAGGGCCAAGAAATGCAAACAAAAAATAAGTGAAAGGAAACAACACACATCTTTCAATAATAACCTAAATATTAATGGTCATAACTCCCCAAAATCAAAAGACAATTGGGAGAATGGGATTAAAGAAAACAGAATCCATCGGATATGCCTGGCCTCCAAGAAACCCATCTCATCACCCTCAAGGAAAGACAGCACCTTAGAGTGATAGGAAAGGAAAAAATATTCCAAGCAATGGGACCAAACGCAAGCAGAGTGGCTATTCTATATCAGACAAAATAGACATCAGAGTAAAATTAATCAGAAAAGACAAAGATGCCCATTTATATCCTTATCAAAGGAAAAAACAACCAAGAAGATCTCTCACAATTGAAATTATTTATGCACCAAACTCTGATGCAGCAGATTTTATAAACACAATCCTTCACAAC
>VZQC01000180.1:0-23518 GCA_009823505.1 Rhizomys pruinosus | reverse complement strand
TTTTTTGGTCTTTTCGAGACAGGGTCTCCCTGTAGTCCCAGCTGTCTTGGAACTCACTCTGTAGACCAGGCTGGCCTTGAACTCACAAAGATCCGCCTGCCTCTGCCTCCCAAGTGCTAGGATTAAAGGCGTGCGCCACCATGCCCGGCTCCTTTAATAGTATTTCAATATGATCTCTGTCTGTTTTGCTTTGTTTGTGCCTTTGGGGTGCAGGTGTAGTTCAGAGATTGCTTTGGGGTTTATGATATGCCCATTTATGAAATTGCCATCTACCTTCAAATAATATTTACCACTACAGTAAACAGAGGAAGCATTCTAAAGCAATGCATTTCCATTTCCCTCCTGGTCTGTGTGCTCTTGAGAACTTGAATTCTTTTCATATGCTATGAACTCTGCAATACATTATTATTGCTTTAAATATTTAAGTTGAACAGCAAATAAAAAAGAACAAAACCTTCTTTTCGGTCTTCTGAGGATCTTCATTCCATTCCCTCTGCTATCACTTTCTTTGCCAGGAAGAATTTCTTCGACATTTCTAGTGATGCAACTCAGCAAATAATGAATATTACCAACCATTTCTTGTCCTTAAAAAGTGTTTATTTGAAAATATTTTACTTCATATGGAATGACAGAATGACAGTGTTTGTTCTGGCACTGTCTGTGATCAAAGATGTTTCCTTGCTCTGGGCTGGCATGCCACCTGTTGATAAGTCTGTAATAAGTCCTAGATGTGAGCCCCTGGTTATGTGTCTATTCTCCTCAGCTGCTTGTGAGATTTTCTCTCCTTTAACCATGTTAAGCAACACTTTAGCTTCATATATCTGTGCATTTATCATTTTCATCGAGTTTGAGCAAGTCTTTACTGGCAACTTCACATACCTTATCTTCCCTGGCTTCTTCTACTGTCTGTATGCTTCTTCTAGTCTCTGAGTGCCTGCCTGTTGCAGCCCCACGAGCGGGCTTTGTTGCGATTATTGAACTGGTTTCCCTCTGTGTTTCTGTCTGATTCTGGTCCACCGCTGTGCTTCCAGGGTGCTGGAGTCTTTTGTTTGCTGTGCTGTCACCACATCCAGTGATGCAGTATGTTGACCTCTAGTGTTTACGTAATTCTCTTTTATGTTTCTATTTCTCTTCTCCATGGATTCATGATGTTCATTAGTTTTATGAACACGGTCATAATATTTATAATATCTTCACTAAGCCCCCCTGTCATTTCTGGGGCTATAAGTATTGACTGCGTTTTTTCTTTTTTCTTTTCTTTTTTTCTTTTTCCTGTTATAGGTCACAGTTCGCCTTTTCTTTGAATGTTGGTAATGTTTGGTGTTATGCTCTGCTGAAGGTGGACCCTAGATCCTTCAGCATGCTGAGTCAGTGTGGTTCCAGCCCTGACCCACGCCCCACCACAGTATTTCACATAAGATTTTAGGTATTCTTGGGGCTGGAGAGATGGCTCAGCGGTTAAGAGTGCCAACTGTTCTTGCAGAGGACCCAGGTTCGATTCCCAGCACCCACATGGCAGCTAAGAACCTTCTTTAACTCCAGTTCCAGGGGAATCCGATGACCTCTTATGACCTCTGCGGCATTGAACAACACAGGTGCACCAACCTACATGCAGACAGTACACTCATACACATAAAAAATAATAAATATTTTTTTTAATTTAAAAAATGATTTTAGATATTCTGATTATTATATTAGGCATGTTTTCTCCCTTTGAAGAGTTTTAGAGCACGCCCCGTGTTTTGTTTTGTTTTGTTTCATTTTTGAAAGACCGTGATCCAGGTGATCCTTTGAGTCTTATGTTTCAATGATCTGCTTCCAGAGTGGTCTTAGCTCCTGGGCCCCATCTGCCTCTGTGTGAGCCCTGGCTTCTGCTTCATCTACTGGTCACCACGCTTCCCAGCACAGCTCCACGTGAGCCCAGATAGTTACTCAGCTCCTGAGCCCAGCAGTTCCCAGGTTCACTGCACATGTGCATTCACTGCACATGTGCAAGCATAAGGGTAGCGACTCTTCTCTGTCTCTCCCAAGTCTCTGAGCTTCATCTAGCAAATTCCAGCCACGTAGGTGTGCACGTACCAATCTCTGTGACTGTGGCTCAGTGAGGTCAGTCCTAACCAAATACCCTGCTGCAAAGGCCATACCATCTGCTCTTCTCTGGTGGAGTGGGTACCCCACTCTCTACTGTCAAATGCCTGACTGCAATGGCTTTATTGTTTATTTTGGATGTTTATTTTAGAGAGTCAATCTAACCCTAGAAAATCAGTTGATAAAAATAGAAAGGCCCAGTTGTTACTTTTCCAGTTCAGTGAAAACCACTGTGTATCATCACCCTGTGGTTGCTGTAACATATGACTAGAGTCTTTTATATTTGTTTTGTTTGGGGATTTTTTTTTTGAGTCAGGGTCTCCCTGTGTAACGCAGACTGGCCTCAAACTTGCACTACTCTTTCCTCAAACTCCTAAGTACTAGGATTATAGCTGTGTACCACCAAGGAGCAAACTACCCCAGTATTGATGCCTGAAACAAAATAAATTCATTCACTTGTCGTTCTGGAAGCCAGAGTCTGAGGTGAAAGTGTAAGTAAGGCTGTGCACCCCTCCTAGGCCTCAGGTAACAGCTGCTCTCTCCTCTTCCAGCTCTGAGTATTTAGCACTCCTTAACTGGTATCTACAACATATGGAAGTTTTCAAAAGCAGAAGCCATTGTAACTAAGAATAGAGAAAATGTTGATGAAAGGTTGTAATGTACGCTCTCCCCAGGGAGGGAAAGAAGCAGACTTTGTGCTGTGTGCTAAGAGGATATGCTCAGAGTTAGTGGGTTTGGAGTAAAAGTTAGAAATATGAATTTTCCAAAATCCAAGAAATAAAAAAAAAATTTTAATAGAAGATGAAATGCAAATGGCCGAGAAACATTTTTTTAATGTTCAACATCTTTGGGTATCAGAGAAATTAAAATTAAAACCACTTTGAGATTTCATTGTACTCTGGTCAGAATGGCTAAGATTAAAAAAAAAAAAAAATGACGGTGAGGTGGTAAAGATGTGGGAAAAGGGGAACACTTATTGATGGTGGGAATGTAAACTGGTACAAACAGTGTGGAAATGCCTCAAAACACTAGAACTAGCTCTACGACATGATTCAGGTGATCCAGCATACCACTCTTTGAACATATACCCAAAAGACTCTATATCCTATTTCAAAAATACCTGTTCATCCATATTCATTGTTTCCATCTTTCTTTACTGCTTCATAGAACTCCATTATGTAGATGTACCACATTTTCTCTATCCACTCGTCAGTTGAGGGGCATTTGGATTGGTTCCAGCTCTTTGCTATTGTGAAGAGAGCTGAAATAAACATGGCCGTGCATGTATCTCTGTGGTGGGGTGAGTCTTGAGGGTACATGCCCAGGAGTGGTATGGCTGGGTCGGGTGGCAAGTTCATTCCAAGTCTTCCAAGGGTTCTCCACACTGCTTTCCATAGTGGCTGTACAAGTTTACATTCCCACCAGCAGTGGATGAGTGTTCCCCTTTCCCCACAACCTCTCCAGCACTTGGTATCATTTGTTTTCNTTTTTTTTTTTCCCCCGTGAGCGTTCTCTTGTAAATTCTGGAGCCCTCTGCCTGGGACCTCCCGGCATGACCCTCCCAGGATCCGCTGCCGTGCTGGACACTTGCCACAGTCCGAACAGCCCCGGCACAGTGGGTGAGGGTGTTGACATGGTAAATGATTTTTTTAAATATGCTACCTTAAAAAGTACTCTTCCAGCCGGGCGTGGTGGCGCACACCTTTTATCCTAGCACTTGGGGGGCAGAGGCAGGCGGATCTTTGTTAGTTCAAAGCCAGCCTGATCTACAGAGTTCCAGGACAGCTGGGGCTACAGGGAGACCCTGTCTCGAAAAGACCAAAAAAATAAAAAATAAAAAAATACCGGCTGGGAGGATAACTCCGCCCCCACAGCCACAAAATCCAATCAAGCCAAAGACAGCACCTTTAATCCCAGCTGGGAGGATAACTCTGACCCCACAGCCACAAAAGCCAATCAAGACAAAGACAGCTGGATTAAGGGATCAACAATCAATTTTGCTGAGTCACCCAGTTCCTACCTGTCTCCTGCTCTTCCTTCCGCTGGCCTCAGGAGATCTCAGATCGCCTCTGACATTTTTGCATAAGGAGCAATCCAGAAAGTGATTTTGGCCTGTGTTTCATCTGTCTACTCAATCCATCTGAGTAACTAAGTGAGGTAAAAAGCAGAGAAGACCAGGGTTTTACCTGAATGGGGCAAATATTATAAAAACACAGAGAATCTAGTGTTGCACAGTTTAACATGCAGTGGTATGAAAGCTCCCTCTGACTCAGTGGAAAAAGTAAAAAGTGTGTGAACTACTTAGCCTGGACTTGTTCTCAGTAGAATGTGAGCAACTAGATCATGTCAAGGGAGCTTTGCTTATCAGTGTTGTGCAAAGAAGTGCTTAGTAAATATGCACACGGTTAGAAATGGACTCAGGATTCCCTGGAATAGAAAATCCTTCAATGCTTTTGTTTTTTGAGATAGGGTCTTATGTAGCTCAGACTGGCCTCAAAAGAACTATGCAGCCAAGGATGGTTTTGAACTTCTAATCCTCCTCCTTCTACCCCCTAAGTGCTGGAATTACAGGCATGTGCCCGCATGTCCTGTTTATTGCAATGCTGGTGAAAGAGTGTCCCCAAGAGAGTTCTCAGTCTCATTTATAAAAGAAATTAAGAGTGGACCTAAATGGGGGGGATTCATGACAATCTTATTCAAATTTTAAAGAAAAATCCGCAGGGCAGGGAAGTGTGGAATCTCAGCAGCTGCCTTGAGAGGGAGAATGGAAGGAGAAGGAAAAAAGCCCCGAGGACATGCAGGTTCAGAGGCTGCATGGAAGTCAGACGTATGAGGACTGGCAGCAACCTGTCAGGAAGAAGGAAGCTTTAGAGGAAAAGTAAAGAAATACAAGATGCGAGAGGCAGTCCAAAGCACTGAAGAGAGCATGTTTAGAAAGGGACATGGACAAGAACAGGCGAGACTTACAGAGACCTATGAGTCCGTGGCCAGTTCCAGAAGCCCTGCACTGGGAGGTGGACTCTAGGCAGGAAAACTTCACTCTCTCATTAGCACACAAGGTATTCGGCCCATCTATTTAGCATGACTTAAGGTGAACTTGCCTTCCTAGGGGTGGTCCCATGGCCAGATGCCTGACCAGTGAAATTTGAAAGGTAGATTTTTTTTTAACAGATAAGCTAGAGATTTTATAGTGTTTACCAGGTCAAGTTATGTGGGCTATTTGCTACTCTAATATTTTATGTGGTGCTGGATTCAAACCCAGGCTTTTCTGGATGCAAGGCAAGCTCTCTACCAACCAAGCCCCAACCCCAGCCCACAAAATCCTTAAGTGTTTATAAGATTATTTTATTGTTATTACAAAACAAACTGTGGGGGGAAAATCTGTCAATCTTAAAATTATTTGCTCAGTAAAATTTAATGTCTTCTGAATTGTATGAATTCCTAACCTGACAAAATTAATAGTAATAAAGGCATTTATTCACCAGTCAGCATGTTGTATTTCATTTATACATGAGATTGAAACCAATTTAAACAAAAGAAACACTTTTTCAAAAGGAAGTAATGACTTACTGGAGCTTCTATAAAATATCTCATGTAGTTTACAAGTATTTTGGTATACCTGAAGATAATCAGTTTTTTTTTTTTGCACTCTTTATGTGTTTTTTCCTAGGAAGTAACTTCTATTCCCCATTCTATCCATTTTTGTCACACCAGCAGGGACCACCAATTCCTCTCCTACAGCTCTGGGTGGAAAGTGAAGCCTAATATGAATATTTTAGCGTCTCACTGTAAAATATGTCTCCGAGTAGTGTCTCCCAGGAATATCTTGAGTAAGAAATGAGAAGTGGAAGTGGAAGGCAGAGTGGAGAAGATGTTTCCCTCTTGTAAGTGACTAGACCGGAGAGCAAGCAGGTCAAACTGGAGGAAGGCAGTGAGCAGACAGGGTAGAGGGTAGGAGGAATGGGATCAGATGATTTAGAAGCCCCCAAGGCCCCTGGTCAGTCCTTCCAGACAGTTCCCAGCACCCATGCTGGGCAGAAGCAGAGCAGCTTGACCCAGGTATCCATGGGGTTCCCAGTAGTCCCTAGAGGATAAGACAAGGAACTAGCAGGGAGGTCTAGAGGGTCGACACTCCCTGGGGACATTCTGCAAGTGTGCTGAGCTAAAAGTGACAAATAAGTCAACAGATTCCAACAAAATGAGGTTAAATGTTTTCCTGAATCAAAAGACCTGTCAAGATTTCCCAAAGATTTAGTATTGCCTTTGTGAAAAGTAATTGCTCTTTTGGCATAGTGTATCAGAAGTATTAGTACCAATTTACAGAGGTCCCCTTCTACCTCTGGTGCTGAAAGCTGCTGGAAGTCATGACCCCACCCTAATGGCAAGCAGAAGGTCCTTAACCATTTCGTCAACCCACAGAGAGAGCACTCACTCACAGAGCAAGCAAGTAAGTGGCCTGGAATTGAAGGGAAGGGGGGCCTGCAGAGCAGGGGTGGCAGAGCCCTGGCTCATCTGCAGCAGAGCACCAGAGGAAGTGACACAGAAACCACAGCAGCAGACTGGAAGGATTGTAAGAGAACCAAGGGAAGACACAGGGACTCCGGAGCACACAGTGTCCACTATTCTTTGTGTAGGTTGATAAGGGGTTTGCAGGAGGAGGTGGGCAGGGGCCTGAGGAAACCAACTTAAGGGGGAAGTGCTGAGGAAGAGGAAGTGCTGAGGAAGGGGTGGTTCCCTGCTGCAGAAAGACCCAAAGTGGCTACTGGACTCTTCTCTCCTTTGAAAATAAAGCTTAAGCTTCCAGTAAAATAGCTGCCACCACCTTAACCAATACAAGATTACAGAAGCACACTGCAGCTGAAGCTGTCAGCATGTTTGAAGAAGATCCTGTGATTGGGCCTAACCAATGCAGTAGAAGTCTCAGCCAACAACCACCAACTAAAACACCCAAGACCCAGGTACTTAGACACACTAAGACAGAGGCTGAACTGGGGCAATACCACGATACCTCTCCCAGTCAACACAGCCTCTTTGGCAAGCACTGGGAGAGACAGGGGACAGTCACACAGCCCTTCATTGTAAGAGAGATGAACTTGCAGAGAGGTACCTGCTACCAGTACATTTTGGTCCACAACATATCACAGAGAAGATGGTGGTCCCATAAGAGCATGATTGGGCTACCATTTTCTTATGGCCTAACCCCACCATAGCCGAGTTATGTGGTGGCACCCCATGTTCATGGTGGTTCCACTGAGGCACAGCTGTTGTGCCCAGGTCATAGGAAAGTATGACACATACTACCCAGTATAGCACATCATCCCTTGATAGTGAATGACTATGCTGTGTCACACACAGTCCATCCCTAGGCTTATTTTAGTGTATTCTTTCTAGTCACAGTGTCAAAGTCTGATCTAAAATAATGCCACTGTCATACAGTATTTATGTGCTCCCGCTCTCCTCATCTCTGGATCACCTGCACTGCCTGTCAGAGACCATGACCATGTATGGCTGCATCTGTCACCATGTTTTTCACCCTGTGAAATTTCTTAGCAGCAACTTTTTCAGAGCACCCCTTACTGTTAAGAGACTTGTGACTTTATCTGAGTCCTGATGCCCACTACCTGTCCTTGGAGACTTGATAAAGTTACAGTTAGGTTACAGCATGAGGGGGGTTCTAATTCAAATCATGGTGTCCTTAGAAGTGAAGGAAGTTTGGACAGAAACATAGGAAATGCTCTGGGAAAATCCTTCAAACAGCTAAGCAACCAGGCATTCACCCAGGAGAGAGTCAGAAGACTCATTTGTTTGTTCCTTATTCACGCCTGAGGGTCCCACAAGCAACAAAGGCTTTTGAGACTTTCTGTGGCCCTGAGCCAAAGTACAGATGTGGATTAAGTAGGCAATTTCCTGTCATGATTTTATAGCTGGCACCTGGGCCCTATGTTTCTTTTCCTCATGGGCTATGTTATCTCAGGAAATTACTTCCCATGTTCACTTGGCCAACATAGCTTACAAAGTAGATATCCCAGGCATGGATCAGGACCTCCGCCACCTTTTGATCTATTTCTAGGCCAGGCTCATTGGACTGTGTCCTGGTCAAATGGTAATGGTCTGGCAGAAGGTTTGATATCCGACATGTCTGTTCTGCACTCTTGTTGGACTAATTGGACCAGGTGCCTCATTAAACCATTTGGTGAATTTCTCATTCTCTTAGTTTTTACATCTTTTAAACAGTCAGACATAGTGAGTAGAAAGTACCACAAGCTTCAGTACTTCACAAAGTAACAAAATATCTCATGGTAGTGAAAACATTAGAAAGCAATAAAATTTCTCTGAGAATCCCAGGGCTACATGTCAAGGTATTTACCCAGTAAGCAAAGCAAAGGAAACTTCAAATGGCCTAAGCTTACCTGGACCTTATATGAGAATACAGTTAGTTACAAAAATATAGGTTTTCCCTATCAGAAACACATCTTATAAGAGAATGCAGACAAAATGAAATGCAGAATAGACCATAATAAGAGAGTAGGGGTGTAGAGACCAAATTTGGGGGCCAAAAACAGAGGGTGAAGGGGAGCCTATAGATCAAAGCTTCACAGAGCTGCTGGAAAATGTGATGTGCTTTGCTTTCTCCAGGCGAGGCCATGAAGGCAGCTGAGCAGTCAGACAGAGTGCATGTACTTTGGTCCCAAGGACTGTTTATAGGAAATCACACAAAGATGACTGTTAGGTTATAAAGACACAACCCCCCCCCCAATAAAAGGCACATGAGACTTAAGTCACTCCGGGAACATGGTTTCCTTCCATTGGAACTGCCAGAGCAGACCACCTGTTGGCATGTGGTGGGGTAGGGAACAGAAGCAGGGGCAAGATGGCAACTGGAGCCTACCCATTTATAGCGATGGAGCAGGACCTCAGGTACAGGGGAAGAGGTCAGAAGATCGACAGCCTCTGGAGGAAGTGGACATCTGTGTGTCCCTTGGAATTCTGGGAAGCCCAGATCTAACAGTGACTTCTTGCCCAAACTAATTACATAATAGATTACATTATAGTTTGCCTTTGGGCTCTCCAGACATCTGGTGTCAGCCATTTTGTGCTGACTTATACTTCTCTAGACAGCCAGAACTAGCCACCTTAGCTCATGTGGGAAATCTAAGTCAGTGCCATGTTATATAAACATAAATGGTCCCTCACAGACTTGGTGCCTTACAGAGAGATGTTTCTATGAACCAAGAAACACCAGGGACCACAAGAAGTTGGAAGAGGTAGGCACGTGGCTGAGGCAGGCACGTGGCCTGCTGACACCTTGACATCAAACTCCTAGTCTCAAGAATGTGAGAAAATGAATTTCTGNCAATTTTATGCTATTCAAAATGACCTATATGTTGACAGCGAGGCCATTTGCTTAATAAATAATTTGCTTAGAAATTATCCCTGAACTTGATTTCTTTTAAAAATTCATCAGTGATTTTAATTGGGATTACAGTGAACATATAGCATCACTGAGAAAGAATGTGTGACAACTTTAACAATTCTGAGTCTTACAATCCATGAGGATACCTGAGTCCTCCGCCCCCTTCCAAGGTCCTCTTGGTTTCTTTCATCAACATTTTATCAAACTCAGCATCTCATATGTATTTGGCAGTTTTACACCTAAGTGTTTCATTTGTTTATGCGATTGGAAAGGGTACTATTTTGTAATGTCAAGTCCAGTATTTATCACCAGTAACCAAGAAGAAATTTTATTTTCATATGTTTATCATGTCATCTTAAATCCTAAACCTTACAGATTTCCTCATCATTAAACTCTTTGGAATTTCCTGTGTTGGTTGCCATACTGTCTCCAGTCAGAGGCTCAAACTTCCTTTACAAATCTGCATATTTCTACATTTCTCTCACATTATTACACAGAGTAGGACCCCCTGAGTCACGGTGAAAAGAGTGGTAAGTTCAGATCTTCTTCTTCTTGCCCCAAAGAGAAAAGCATTCATTCATTCATCTTTATATGTTAAGGGATTTTTATCAATGTCCTTCATTGACCTTGGAGACATTTGTCTTTTTCCCTAGCTTTCTGAGAATTTTAATCATGAATACATGTGAAATCTTTTCAAATGATTTTCCAGTCATTACCAAGATGATATTCTTCTACTATAATTACTACATTAAATAACATTCATTAGTTTTCCAGGGTTCAATCAACTTTCCATACCCAAGATGACTTGCTCTTGGTCATAACATCCTTTTAATTTTTTACTGAACTGTATTTTATGACATTTAAAAAATAATTTTAGTTAGTTTCTATGATAGCTATTGATAAATAATTTCTTTCAGTGTCCTTGTCTTGTTTGGCATCAGGGTAAATGAACTGAAAAGAGGTCTCTCCTTTTCTATTTTATTGAGGAGTTTGTATAAATTGGTATTTTTTTTTATTATTTATTTTTGTATGTGTATGAATGTATTGTCTGCATGCAGGTCTGTGCACCCGTGTCGTGCAATGCTGCGGAGGTCAGAAGAGGGTCTTGGATTCCCCTGGAACTGGAGTTCTCCTGGAATTGGAGTTACAGACGGTTCTTAGCCGCCATGTGGGCGCTGGGGATCAAACCCGGGTCCTCTGTAAGAGCGTCGGTGCTCTTAACCGCTAGGCTATCTCTCCAGCCCCATAAATTGGTATTTTTGCCACTGGAAGGCACTTGGGTCTATATTCTATTTGTGGGAAAGTTGTTAAACTATGAATTCAGTTCTTTAATGGATGTAACACTAATTAGGTTATTTATCTTTTCTTGAGCAATTTTTATAGTTTCTGTCTTCCATAGATTTTTCTCACCCTATTTAAATCATCAAATGTTTGGCATAAAGCTTTTCATATTCCCCAATTATTTGGATGCCAGTTGGCTCATAGGAATATTTTCTATTTTATTCCAAATATCAATAATTCTCTTCTCTTTCACAACTATTCTGGCTAGAGTGTACAAGCTTTATCTGTTAAAACAACAACAACAACAACAACAACAATTTTTCCAGGACCTTTCCACCCCAGCGCCTCCAGCACAGGGGTTCCAAGACCATCCCAGACCCTTCACTTCCAGTCCAGGGTTCCAAGACCATCCAAACCCATTTGCTTCAGGTGCAGGGTCTCTGAAGCTGCTCCAACTTCCAGACTAGATCAGTTAAGGCCCTTCAGTCACCTTGGCAGTGACAGGATTGGGCAGGCAAAAACCAGTGCTGCCCATCCCCCCCTTGTGGCTATCCTGGTGTGAACAGAGAAGAATCACTTGAATTTCACATCAGACTATAAACAACAAATCAAATCCACATGCCAAGAGAACAAAGGAAAATCAACAACATGGGAAAAGCAAATAATAAATCCCCAACAAAATCTAGCAGTCATATAGAAGACTCCAGCAATGAGGTCTCCCTGGAGATGACCCAGGACACAGATCTTAAAAGAACAATAATAGACATACTCAAAGAAATGAAGGGAGAGAATGACAAACTCAGGAATGAAGTGGAAACACTGAAAAGATCCCACACTGAAATGAAACAGGAAACTAATGAGGGAATCAAAGATCTAGAAGGAGAGAATGACGAACTCCAAAGGGAACTGGAAATATTAAAGAAATCACAGGATGAAGTGAAATAGGAAATTGCACATTCATCCAATCAGCAGGAAAAGATGGGAGAAAGCCTCAGTAACAGATTAGATGAAGCAGAAAGTAGAATATCAACACTGGAAGACAAGGTGGAAGAACTGCAATGCTCAAAGAGTATGAAAAAAAATTTAAATCACAAGAGTGGAACAATCAGGAAATATGGGACACTATGAAAAGATCAAATAGGGATAGAGGAAGGAGAATAATCCCAGGACAACAGTATTGATCAGATCTTCAACAGAAAAATAGAAGAAAATTTCCCCAAACTGAAAAATGACAAACACATATAGATACAAAAAGCACATAGAACACCAAATAGACAACATCAGAAAAGGAATACCCCCATGCCATATCATAGTTAAAACACTTGATGCCCAAAACAAAGACAAATTACTGAAGGCTTCAAGAGAAAAACAACAAGTTACATATAAAGGAAAACCCATCAGAAAATTGGGGATCTAACACTCTTCCTACCACACTTGTTGGGGAGGTTCACATCCGGTAGTGGCAGTTAAAGGAATAGGGTGCCCTCTGGTCTCCTCAAGGGCATTAGCTCAGATGTGAAAGTGAAAAGGAAAGAAAAAGGGGGGCATGGCAAATGTGTGCACATGCACACATACAAACACGAAACACACATGCAACAATTAAAAGAAGGCTGGCATGGTGGCACACATCTTTAATCCCCAATAGCTGGGAAGCAGAGGCAGGTGGATCTATGAGTACAAGGCCAGCCTGCTTTCCGTAGCCAGTGTCCGGCCAACTGGGGCTGCAGGGCGAACCTGTCTCAAAAAGCGCCTCGCCCTGCCCCCCCCAAAAAAAAAAAGCCTAGCAAAGGATTTGAAATAGACTTTTCTCCAGAGACAGTAGCAAAGGAAAAGATGTTCAACATCTTTAGTCAGTGGGAAAATACAGATCGAAATTGCAGTTACCACGGCTTCATGCCCACTAGTGGTGCTAAGAATTGTAGTGTTAGCTAGGAGGAATGTATAGAAATTGGACTACTTATAGTGCCGGGCATGTGGCGCAATACCTATATTCTCCAGTACTCCAGATTCAAAGGCAGGCAGATCTCTGGGAAGTCAAGGCCATCTGGTGTCTACAAAGTGGAGTTCCAAGACCTTGGAGATACCAGAGACCTATCTCAAAAAGACCAAAAAAGAAATGGAAGCCAGGTGTGGTGGCACATGCGTTACGTCCTAGCACTTGCAGCAGAGGCAGGATGGATCTTTGGGAGTTCAAAGGCCAGCCTGATCCTAAGAGCTAGTTCCAGGACAGCTGGGGCTAAGGAGACCCTGTTTCGAAAAAGACCAAAAAAAAAAGAAAAGAAATGGACGACTACTCATACAATGATGGTGAGGATGGAAAAATGGGACGCCACTTTTTTTTTTAGATTAATTTTTTTTTTTATTTATTTCCTGTATGTGTATGAATGAATGTTAATGTCTGCATGCAAGTCTGGGCCCCAGGTTCGTGCAATGCCACGGAGGTCAGAAGAGGGGTGTCGGATGCCCCTGGAACTGGAGGTTCGCCTGGAATTGGAGCTTCAGACGGCCTCGGCCACCATGTGGGTGCCTGGGGATCGAACCAGGTGTCCTCTGCAAGAGCGGTCACGCGCTGTTAACCGCTAGGCATCTCTCCACCCTGGGCGCCACTTTTAAGACAGTCTGGTATTCCTAAAAAATGAAAACAATCTTAATATCTGTTACCTGGTAAAATATGTTACCTTTTTTTTTTTTTGGTCTGTTGCGAGACAGGGGTCTCCCGGTAGCCCAGCTGTCCTGGAATTCCGCTCTGTAGACCAGGCTGGCCTGAACTCACAAAGATCTGCCTGCCGCGGCTCTCAAGTGCTAGGATTAAAGGAGTGCACCATCCAACCCAACAATATGTACTTTTTAACTCTATGACAAAGTACCTTGCCACAAGCCCTTAAAAGAAAAAAAAAAAAGAGGCTGGGCGTGGTGGCGCACACCTTTAATCCTAGCACTTGGGAGGCAAAAGCAGGTGGATCTCTGTGAGTTTCGAAGCAGCCTGGTCTACAGATCGAGTTCCAGGACAGCTGGGGCTAAAGGGAGACCCTGTCTCGAAAAGACAAAAAAAAAAAAAAGTAATGTAATTTTCAGGTTTGAAGGGTCATAGTCCAAATAACATAGTGGAGGCTTGGTGACTGTGACCCTCTGGCTGCCTCCCCTAGTAGCAGTGGCTGGGGTAAGGATCTAGAATTACATGTAACCATCCTTTTATGAAAACTTAGGGGGTCTCTCTGAATCACCTTCCATGATCCTGCCTCAAAGATATAAGGATCGTTCAGGAGGCCCAACCTCAAAGCTTCTACCACCTTAGCTAGAATGCTACCATGGTAGCCTAGCCTCCAATACATGGGACTTTTGGGGGACAAAGTTAAACTGTATCCAGACCACACCAATAGATAAACACTTTTTTAAAAAAATCTTATTTAGCCATTAAAAAGAAAGAAGAGGTTTTGGGTATACCTCAGTTGATAGACTGCTTGCCTCGAATGCTCAGGGACTGGGTTTGATCTTCAGCATCAATAAACTGGCATGATCTCACACACCTGTAATTCCCAGAACTCTTGAGTGTGATGCTCATAGTCATAGAAAGTAGATTAATTCCTATTCTAAGCTTTTCATCTCAATGCAGTTGGAATTGGGTCCAATTAGTTTTTGTAGATAACTGTTTGTTTGTTTGTTTTGAGATAAGGTCTCCCCATAGCATCACCAAGTCCGGAACTAGGAATGGCGTAAACTTCTATCAGCGTTTTGTTTGTTTTTTTGTCTTTTGGAGACAGGTATCCCCCTGTAGCCCCAGCTGGTCCTGGAACTCACTCTGTAAGACCAGGTGGCCTTGAACTCACAAAGAGTTCCACCTGCCTCTGCCTCCAAGTCTAGGATTAAAGGCGTGCGCCACGCCCGGCAACTTCTATCAGCTTTTAAAGGTGTGTACTACCACCACACTGAGCCTGACCCTGAGCTGTCTCCTTGTAGCCCCGACTAGCCTGAACTCAGAGATCACCTCCTGTGCCCGCGAATGCTAGGATTAAAAGCGTGGTGCCACCATGCTGGCTTTAAGCATTCGTCTAGTTAACACAAAGGTCTCAATTTTGTTTTAGTTTTTTTTTTTTTTTTTTTTTTTAAATTTTTTTTTTAGTAATTTTTTATTTATTTCGTATGTGTTTGAATGTACTGTCTCAATGCGAAGGACTGTGCACCCGTGTCGGGCAACACCGCGGAGGTCAGAAGAGGTCTCGGATTCCCTGGAACTGGAGTTTCTGCTGGAACTGGAGTTTCAGACGGTTCTCAGCCGCCATGTGGGTACTGGGATCGAACCTGGGTCCTCGGTAAGAGCGGTCGGGCTGCTTAACCGCTAGGCCATCTCGCCCAGCCCAATTGTTTTTAGTTTTTTAGGCAGAGTCTGACTATGAAACCTGATTTCCTGTGTAGACAAGGAATCACGATACCCCTTATCTCTGCCTCCCACAGGCGGGGATTAAAGAAAGGTGTGTGCCAGGACACCCAGCAAAGGGTTTATTTTAGTAAATCTATATACAATCTCATTATGTATCCCTAGGTAGCCTAGAATTCACAGAAATTTCCCAGATTCTGCTTCCCAAGTGCTGAGATTAACACCTGTGCCACTATATCTGGTCTACCCTTTAGGCTTTCTTCTAAAAGTTATTTATGGTTTTTTTATTGTGTATGAGTAAGCAGCTCTAATCCATTTTGTGTTAATCTGTATATATGAAAGTTCAACTTCCTGAATTTTGAGTGCAGCTATCTAATTTTTTCCCCAATACCATTTTGTTAAGAAAATCTTTTTAAGCCGTGCTGGTGGCACATGCCTTTAATCCTAGCACTCAGGGGGCACGGATCTCTGTGAGTTCAAGGCCAGCCTGTCTAACAGGGAGCTCCAGGCCATCTGCAATTAAAAAAGGAGACCATGTCTTAAAAAAAAAAAAAAAAAAAAAAAAAAGCTTCAAATATTCTCAAAAGCAACCTAACGGAGAAATAATTTATTTTNGAAGAAGAAACAGTTTCAATAAAGGCAATAGCCCATCAAAATGACAGTGACTTTCAGTGCAAAAATGATGACCGCCAGAAGACACATGGACTATAGTCTTCCCAATGACTATGGATGTCAACCCATGTTACTATACCCGGCAAAAATTCCAATTATAGTTGAAGGAGACGAAAGAAAAATCTTCATGACATAAACAAGATGAAAAGAAGAGATTCATGTCCAGGAAAAACAATCCTTCAGGAAATACTCACACGCACTTCAAAGGTAGAGGGAAGAAGGGAAGAAGCAACTATCCCCAATCAACTAGAGTCAGAGAGCGTCATGGAATAAAAGTATAACTGAAGACATTACAAACCTAGACCAAGAATGCAAACAGAAAATATGGCCAAAAGGAAGCCACACACATCTCTCCATAATAACATTAAATATTGAATGGTCTGAATTTTCCCAGTCAAAAGAATAGCCTGGGGGAGAATGGATTAGGAACAGAACCCATCTATATGCTGTCTACAAAGAAAACCATCTTACCCTCAAGGATAGGGCATTCAAACTTATAGTGAAAAGGATGGAAAAAATATATTCCAGCAAATGGTATAAAAAAAGCAAGCAGGAGTTGCTATTTCTAATATCAGACAAAACAGACCTCAGAGTAAAATTAATCAGGAAAGACAGAGAGGGTTACTATATCCTTATCAAAGGATCCAATTTTAACCATGAATGAAGATTCACAATCATGATATATATTATGCACCAAACTCTGCTGCACTGAACTTTATAAACACAATTCTGCAGGACCTCAAGGCATAGATGGATCCCAACACAATAATAATGGGGGATTTCAATACCTTACTGAGCCCATTAGATAGGTCAACTGGACAAAAGAATAAACAGAGAGACATCTGAATTGAACAAACAATACACCAAATGGACTACACAGACATCTACAGAATACTCCACCCAAACCACTTAGAGACATCTACTTTCTACTCAGTTGTCCATGGAACTTTCTCTAAAATATACCACATCTGGGAACACAAAAAACAAAACTATCTAAATGCCAAAGCATGGAAATATTTTCATGCATTCTCTCAGACCAAAATGCAACAAAGCTCAATATCAAAACCAAGAATCAAGCCCAACATCTATAAGAACACATGGAATGTTAGGTCTGAGCTTTCCAGAATACCAAGGGACACAGATGCCCACTTCCTCCAAAGGCTTTTGTCAATTTTAGGACCATTTCCATGTACCTGAGGCTCTGCCCCCTAGCTATAAGTGGGTGGGGCCAGGCGCTCTCTCTTCTCTCTCTCTCTCGCTCTCTTCTCCCCTCTCTCCTGCTAGCCTGCCTCGGTTCCACCAAGTGTACTGTCGGGCTGCCCTTGTAGGGCAGCCTTGCTGGTTATTGCCACATGGAAGTAAATCTTGTTCCTGGCTTGACTTAAGCCTCATGTGCTTTTTATCTGGGGGCTGGGGCTGGGAATACACAGCCTTTTTTTTTTTTTTTTTTATAACCTAATATTATGGTGCTGTGGACTTGGTTGGGGCTTGATGATTTTTATCAGGCAGAGCACTGGCTCACCAGGTTTTGATCTGGCGGAGAGTGCTCGCACAGTTATTCATCCAGAAAGGACCTCCTAACTTTTTCTTTTCTTTATAGAACCACTGGGATGGACTTGCTGCAGTGTATTTCTCCAGACAACCAGCTGCCACCGCATTTCATGATGAGGTACCACCCTGCTCTAGCCATAGCTTTAACTCATAGGTTATGGTCCATTGTGGTAAGAAAATCCCAGGGGAAATTGAAGAAACTGGCCACATTGCATTTGCAGTCAAGAAGAAACAGATGGACCATCAAGATGGCTTAGCAGGTAAAGGGCTGGCCACTAAGGCTGACAACCCAAATTCAATCCCTGGAATATATCAGAAAAAAGAAAAACTGGGCGGGCCAGGCATGGTGGCACATGCTTTTAATGCCAGGACTCGCAGAGGCAGAGAGGCAGAGGCAGGCAGATCTTTTTGAGTTTCAGGCCAGTCTGATCTACATATTGAGTTCCAGGCCAGCCAGGGCTCCTTCGTGAGACCCTGTCTCAAAAACAAAACATTAATATTTAAAGTTATTATTGAGAGATGTGAGCTGCTTCCTTTTGCCTTATTTTCTCTTTGAACTCCCCAATCAAAAGACATAGACTGGGAGAATGGATTAGGAAACAGAACCCATCTATATGCTGTCTACAAGAAACCCCATCTTACCCCCAAGGATAGGCATCAACTTAAAGTGAAAGGATGGAAAAAAATATTCCAAGTAAATGGTACCAAAAAAGCAAGCAGGAGTTGCTATTCTAATATCAGACAAAATAGACTTTAAAGTAAAACTACTCAGAAAAGACAGAGAGGGCCACTACATCCTTATAAAAGGATCAATTAACCATGAAGATTTCACAATCATGGATATATACGCACCAAACTCCCAGTGCTCCAAACTTTATAAACACAATTCTACAGGGCTTCAAGGCACAGATTGATCCCAGCACACTAACAGTAGGGATTTCAATACCCCACTGAGTCCATTAGATAGGTCAACTGGACAAAGAATAAACAGAGACATCTGAACCAAACAATACAATACACCAAATGGACCTCATAGAATATTCCACCCAAACCCCAGAGAATATACTTTCTACTCAGCACCCCATGGAATATTCTCCAAAATCGACCACATACTGGGACACAGAAAAAAAACCTCTACAAATACAAAAGCATTGAAATAATTTCATGCCTTTTATCAGACCACAGCACAATAAAGCTCAATATAAACACCAGAATAAGCCTATCTATCTACAAGAACACTTGGAGACTAAACAAGCCACTCCTGAATAATAAATGGGTCAAGGAAGAAATAAATAAAAACATTCCTGGAGGTAAATGAAAAAGAAAATACAACGTAGCAAAACCTATGGGATACTTTAAAAGTAGTCCTGAGAGGGAAGTTTATAGCCCTCATTTCCCACACTAAAAAAGCAGAGCCAGGCTTGGTGGCGCACGCCTTTAATCCCAGTACTTGGGAGGCAGAGGCAGGTGGATCTTTGTGAGTTCAAGGCCAGCCTGTTCTACATAGTGAGTTCCAGGACAGCTGAAGCTCCAGGGAAACGCTGTCTCAAAAAGACAAAATTAATTAATTAATTAGTTAGTTAGTTATTAATTAATTATTAATAAAAATAGCAGAAAGAGGACAAATAAACTAACACTGCAGCTAAAAACACTTGAGAGATAACAGATGAACCCTAAATCCAACAGACAGGAAGAAATCACAAAAATCAGAGCAGAAATCAATGAAATAGAAACAAAGAAAACAATGCAAAGAATCAATGAATCCAAAAGCTGGTTCTTTGAAAGGATAAACAAGATAGACTCCCTATTAGCCCAGTTAACCAAAAGAAAGAAAGAGCAACTCCAAATCAATAGTATTCATGGTGAAAAGGGAAACATCACAACAGACAAAGATCCAGACAAAATACAGGTATACCTCAAAAACTTGCCTCAAAAACTTGTACTCTACTAAATTTGAAAACCTAAGAGAAATGAATAAATATCTGAAATCCTGGAATTCACCAAAGCTTAACCGAGACTCACAGCTTAAAAAGACCCATAATATATGAGGAAGTTGAAAATGTAATAGTAAACCTCTCAACTAAAAAAAGCCCAGGCCCAGATGGTTTCACGGCACAATTCTGTAAAACATTTAAAGAGGACTTACAACCATTATTACTAAAGCTGTTCAGAAGGATACAAGCAGGGGGACACCTCCCAAATTCCCTCTATGAAGCCAGGATCACTCTAATACCAAAACTAGGCAAAGATACAACCAAAAAGGAAAACTATAGACCCATCTCATTAATGAACATAGATGCAAAAATTCTCAAAATACTTGGATACCACATACAGACCCACATCAAAAAGATCATCCATCATGACCAAGTTGGATTCATACCAGAGATGCAGGGATGGTTCAACACACGTAAATCAATAAATATCATAAAACACATAAATGGACTGAAAGACAAAAACCACACAATCATCTCAATTGATGCAGAAAAAGCCTTTGACAAAATTCAGCATCCCTTCATGCTTAAAGTCCTAGAGGGAACTGGACTGGAGGGAACATTCCTCATATCTTAGAGCAATATAAAATTAAAGGGGAATAGCCGGGCGTGGTGGCGCACGCCTTTAATCCTAGCACTTGGGAGGCAGAGGCAGGCGGATCTTTGTGAGTTCAAGGCTAGCCTGGTCTACAAAGTGAGTTCCAGGACAGCTGGGGCTACAGGGAGACCCTGTCTCGAAAAGACCAAAAAAAAAAAAAAATTAAAGGGGAAAAATGTGAATGCTTAAATATATTTTGGATTTAACATACAGTTACATACTCAGAGGTCATAATTTTGATACATATGTGAAAGTTATATAGGCATATGTTGGAGCAATACAAAGGGGAGGAAACAACAATAACATAAAGACTGAGTCAATGAACTGACTGATACAGTTAAATTCTGCCCATAACAACAAGCCTCTGCAGTGAAAAACTTTGGAAAGACTGAAAGAGGCAAGACATGTATGGCAGAAGGCATGAACTGGGGTGGGGTGGGGGGCAGGGAGAGGGGAATGTGTCTAAATTAGACTGAAAGATAATNCTTGTGGAAGTCAGAAGATGGAAGATTCCCCCATGCTCATGGACTGGAAAAAAATTTATATAGTAAAAATGTCATTTTAATCCAATATATACAGAATCAATGCATCTATCAAATCACATGAGATTTTTCAAACTTAGAAAACCCTTAATTCATTATGGAAAAACATAAAACTGAATGCTAAAACAACTGAGTGAAATGTGCAATACTGGGGGATTATATTACCAGACATCAAGATATACTACAGGGCTATAATAAAAAAAAAAAAAAAAAAAAAAAACTGGAAAAAAAAAAAAAACAGAACCATTGACCAATGGAACAAAATTGAAGATCCAAAGTTGAGCTCACATAACTTCAGACACCTCATATTTGACAAAGGGGCCAAAAAACTCAATGGAGGAAAGATAGCATCTTCAGCTAATGGTATTGGCAAAACTGGATCACCTTTTGTAGTAGAACAAAATTAAACCCCTACCTCTCACCCTGTACAAAAATAAACTCCAAGTGGATCAAAGATCTCAGCCTAAAATCTGAAACCCTGAAGGTGATAGTAGAAAAAGTTGGCAGCAACCTACAAGACATAGGTGTAGTAAAAGACTTTCTAAATCAAACTGCAGCTGCCCAGAAAATGAGGACAACAGCTGACAACTGGGACCTCATCAGTCTCAAAAGCTTTTGTACAGCAAAAGAAACAATCAAGGAAGTGAAGAGAAAACCCACAGAGTGGGAGGAAACCTTCACCATGGATACATCAGACAAAGCATTAATATCCAGAATATATAAGCTACTTAAAAAGCAAAGAAGAAAACAAATGACCTACTCAAAAGATGGAGTAAAGAGCTGAACAGAGACTTCAGCAGTAAGGAAGTAAAGATGGCAGAGAAAATCTTAAAAAGTGTTCAACATCATTAATAATTAAGGAAATGCAAATTAAAACCAGACTAAGGTACCATCTCATTCCAATAATACTAGCCAAGATCAAGAAAACAAAAGACACCAAATGCTGGAGAGGTTGTGGGGAAAGGGGAACACTCATCTACTGCTGGTGGGAATGGAAACTGGTACAACCACTGTGGAAAGCAGTGTGGAGTCCCCTTAAAAAATTCAAAATAAGCCTACCACTTGACCCAGCCATACCACTCCTGGGTATACACCCACAAGACGCATCCTACCGCAAAGATACATGCACAGCTATGTTTATCGCAGTTCTCTTCACAATAACAAAGACCTGGAACCAACCCAAATGCCCCTCAACAGATGACTGGATAACAAAAATGTGGTACATCTACACAATGGAGTTCTATGTAGCATTAAAGAAAGATGACATCATGATCTTTTCTGGTAAATGGATGGAACTTGAAGCAATTATACTAAGTGAAGTAACACAGTCCCAGAAAAAAACAGGCAAATGGTTTCCCTAATTTGTGGATGCTAACACCAAATCCCCAGTTGGTAGGAAACTAAGCCACTTTATTATTATATTTCGTTGTACCTGAAAGCAACTGTGCTATTACAATGTGAATCTATAAATGGGCTCTAGAATTGTCTTACCACTTATATTCACACGTAATTTCCATATATAGATGGAGGAGATGTAGTCATATTCTAAATAAAGAAAGTAAAGTTATATGACTTTATACCTGCATGCAAATTTACTATTAAAATATGAATCTCTAAATGTGCTTAGGAATCAACCTACATTTATTTTCAGAATTTTTAATTTTGACTTATGTGTGGAGTATATATATATATATATATATATATATATATGGATATATGAATAATATAGAATAAAAAAGTATTGATAGCTTTATTGAATAAAAAAGACTGAAGCAAAGAAAGTATATTCTCTGGTATTTGGTTGGAATATTCGTTAGATATCTGTGAGATTCATTTGGTGTATTGCATTGTTCAGTTCAATTGTCTCTTTATTCTTTGTCCAGTTGACTTATCTAATGTGCTCAGTGGGGTATTGAGATATCTCACTATCAGTGTGCTGGGATCCATCTGTGCCTTGAAGTCCTGTATAATTGTGTTTGTAAAGTTTGATGCACTGGAGTTTGGTGCATATATATTTATGACTGTGAAATCTTCATGGTTACTTGTTCCTTTGATAAGTATCTGGTGGCCTTCTGTCTCTTCTGATTAGTATTAATTTGAAGTCTAATTTTTCTGATATTAGAATAGCAACTCCTGCTTGATTTTTTTGGAATATTTTTTTCCATCCTTCACTTTGAGTTGGTGTCTCTCATTGAGGTAGAGATGGGTTTCTTTTAGACAACATATAGATGGATTCTGTTCCCTATTCCATTCTCCCAGTCTATGTCTTTTGGTTTGAGAATTTAGACCATGAATGTTTAAGGTTATTATTGAGAGATGTGTGTTCCTTCTTTTCAACTTATTCTTTGTTTGCCTTCTTGGTCTAGGTTTGTATTTATGCTGTTATGCATTTATTAGATTCTCTCTTTAGCTGCTTGAGGATAGTAGCTCCTTTCCTCTGTTCTTTGAATTGCTTCGAATATATTCTGAAATGTTGGTTTTTTTGACATATATTCCTTCATTTTGTTTATATCATGAAATATTTTTCTTTCTGCGTCAATTATAATTGACATTTTTGCTGGGTATAGTCATCTGGGTCAGCATCTAAAGTCATTTAGCACTGGGAATACTTTGGTCCATGTTCTTCTGGCTTTCATGGTTTGCACTGAGAAGTCAGCTGTAATTCTGATGGTTTTTCCCTTATATGTAATTTATTGATTTTTTTCTTGTGGCTTTCAGCATTTTGTCTTTGTTTTAAGCATCTAGCATTTTAAATAGGTTGTTTCTTTTCTGGTCTTGTCTATTTGGTGTTCTATGTTCTTCTTATGTTTGTATAGGTTTGTCTTTTTTCAGTTTGGGAAAATTTTCTTCTTTTTTCCTGTGGAACATCTGATCAATACCATTGTCTTGGGATTCTTCTCCTTCATGTATCCCTATGATGCAGGGATTTAGTATTTTCATAGTATCCCAGATTTCCTGGTTATTCCACTCTTGTGTTTTTTTAATTTTTCATAATCTTCGCTTGAG
>VZQC01000176.1:1274701-1299083 GCA_009823505.1 Rhizomys pruinosus | reverse complement strand
CTGACCTCCACGGCATTGCACGACACGGGTGCACACACTTGCATGCAGACAGTACATTCATACACATACAGAAATAAATAAAATTAATTAAAAAAAAAAAGACAGAGCAATGGCTCAGCAGGTAAAAGCAATTGCTGCTTATGCAGAAGAACTGGATTGAGTTCCAAGCACCCACATGGTGACTCACAACCATCTTGAACTCAAGTTCCAGGGAATCAGATGCCCTCTTCTGGCCTCCTGAGGCACTACACACATGTGATGCACACACATGCATTCAGGCACAAATAAAAATTTTAAAGTAAATACATTTAAAAAATGTTTTTAAGGGAGCTGGAGAGAGGGCTCAGCAGTTAAGAGCACTGGCTGCTTTTGCAGAGGATTCAGGTTTGGTTCCCAGAACCCACATGGTGGCTAACAACAATTTATAACTCCTGTTCCAGAGGATCTGATACCCTCTTCTGCCCTCCATGGACATTGCATGAAACAGCTGCATACACATGCAGACGAAACACTCATACACATAAAAATAAGAGTAAATAGGACTGGAGAGATGGCCTAGCGGTTTAGAGCGCCGACCGCTCTAATAGAGGACCCGGTTTCGATCCCCAGCACCCACATGGTGGCCGAGAACCGTCTGAAACTCCAATTCCAGGAGAACTCCAGTTCCAGGGGAATCCGACACCCTCTTCTGAGCTCCGCCGCATTGCACAACACGGGTGCACAAACCTACTTGCAGACAGTACATTCATATACATACAAAAATAAATAAAAAAAATTTTTTAAATGGAGCAAAGAACTGAATAGAGACTTCACAGAGGAGGAACTAGAGATGGCTGAGGAACATCTTAAAAAACTGTTCCACATCACTAATAATTAGGGAAATGCAAATTAAGATCACTCTAAGATATCATCTCACTCCGATAAGACTGGCCAGGATCCAAGAAAACAAATGATATCAAGTGCTGGAGAGGTTGTGGGGAAAGGGGAACACTCATCCATTGCTGTTGGGAATATAAACTTGTACAGCCACTATGGAAAGCAGTGTGGAGAANAGCCTTTATATTACTCAGAGCTAGTAAAGGAGGGTCATGTAGTGCTCCAAAGAAAAGTGAGCAACACTCTAAGCTATACTGTTCTGGTCCAGAATTATCAGACTCTGGAGATAAAAGTAGTTACTTGGGGGCTGGAGAGATGGGTCAGCAGTTAAGAGCACAGACTGCTCTTGCAGAGGACCCAGGTTCGATTTCCAGCATCCACATGGCAGCTAAGAACTGTCTTTAACTCCAGTTCCAGGGGAATCCAATGCCCTCTTCTGACCTCTGCATGCACTACACAAAACGGGTGCACCTACCTACATGCAGACAGTATACTCATAGGCATAAAATAAATTTAAAAAATAAAGTTAAAAAATAAAGTTAAAAAGATTCTTTAAAAAAAAGTTACTTCGGGGCTGGAGAGATGGCCTAGCAGTTGAGTGCTGACCGCTCTTGCAGAGGACCAGGGTTCGATCCCCAGCACCCACATGGCGGCTGAGAACTGTCTGTAACCCCAATTCCAGGAGAACTCCAGTTCCAGGGGAATCCGACACCCTCTTCTGACCTCCTCGGCATTGCACGACATGGGTGCACAAACCTACATGCGGACAGTACATTCATACACATACAAAAATAAATAAAAATTTTAAAAAGTGTAAATAAATAAATCTTTAATTAAAATTTTGATTTTTAAAATTTATTTATTTATTTATTTATTTATTTATTTATTTATTTATTCTTTTTGAGACAAGGTCTCCCTGTAAGTCTCAGCTGGCCTGGACCTCACTCTGTAAACCAAGGTGGTCTCAGTCTCACATAGCTCCATTTGCCTCTGCCTCCTGAACATTAGGATTAAATACAGGTGCCACTTCTCCCCACTTGAATTAAGCTTTGTAAATGTACAAATAATGGTTAAAGAACTGTTATGCGGCCGGGCATGGTGGTGCACGCCTTTAATCCTAGCACTCGGGAGGCAGAGGCAGAAGGATCTTTGTGAGTTCAAGGCCAGCCTGGTCTACAGAGTGAGTTCCAGGACAGCTGGGGCTACAGGAAGATGGAAGACCCTGTGTCGAAAAAACCAAAAAATAAAAAATAAATAAAAATAAAAAGAACTGTTATGCAGAAAACATACTAGAATATCATATAATGTTCCTATAGGAATCAGGTGTAGTGGTATTTGCCAATAATGTAAGCAAGTACTCATAGGAGGCTGACGCAGGAAGAGCTCCACGAGTTCAGGGGCACTTGGTCTACCTAGTAAGTTCCAGGCCAGAATAAGACTCAGACTTGAAGAATCAAAAAGGAAAAAGTAAAACAAGAGGTAGCTATAAGATTTGGTAATTTGACTTTTTAGGGGCTAGGGAGATGGCTCAGCAGCTAAAAACACTGGTTGTTCTTCCAGAGGACCCAAGTTCAGTTCCCAGAACCCACATAATGGCTAACAGCTATAACTTGAGTTCCAGAGACTCTGCACCTTCTTCTGGCCTCTGTGGGCACTGCACAACACAGGTACAATTACATATATGCAGGCAAAACACTCATACACATAAAATATTAATTAATTAATAATAAAGATTTAAAAATAATGAACAAATACTACTCTGGTAATAGAGGAAAAGAATAACAAAGTCATATCCAGGATATGAGACTTCTTAGACCAACCTCAACAGAAAAACTGAGGTCAAAACAAAATTCTTCCTGATGCAAAATCAAAAAGACAAGACCAAGTTCTGAGAATTAGAACTCTGCCGGGTGTGGTGGCGCACGCCTTTAATCCTAGCACTTGGGAGGCAGAGGCAGGCGGATCTCTGTGAGTTAAAGGCCAGCTTGGTCTACAGAGTGAGCTCCCGGTCAGCTGGGACTAAAGGGAGACCCTGTCTCAAAAAAATACAAAAAAAAAAAAAAAAAAAGAGAGAAGTAGAACTCTCTGATATGAAATGGGCTACACAGAGAAGTTCTTATCTTTGATGGGATTTAAACAATCATAAATGACCATTCAATCCTAAGCAGAATGAGGAGAAGGTTAACAAAGTGAATACCATAAGCAAGGTCCTTTCTTACAAAGAAGAGGCTTTTTAAATCCACTCAGGGTAAAGGAGATTTCTAGGAAGAATTCTGTACAGAGGGAGAACCTGTCTAAAAAAAAAAAACAACAATTCAGCTTTCATCGTCGTCAAAACAAAGCTAAACAATTAAGCTAGAGGCAGGATAAAAATGAGCTCATTGGGAGATGGCCCCTTGGAGGTGACTTCGCTCCCAGCTCTCTGTTTCTGGGTTTTATAATTCATATTCTTCCTCTCAAGTCTGAAAGGCCATTGGCACGAATATGGACTTGGCTTGCCCTGGGTTAGGCATTCAGTCCTGTTCTGTCAGTGAATCACTCTTAGGAGTGGAGTCTTATGATTCAAACATTAAAAACATGGTGACAGACACTATCCATGTCATGGGTATAAAATTTCTCAGAAGGGGTGGAGAGGGCAGGGGTATAGTCATCCTCAAAATGATGTTTAAGGTCCTGTTTTAAAACTCAGGGCTCATAGCCGAGCGTGGTGGCGCACGCCTTTAATCCTAGCACTCGGGAGGCAGAGTCAGGCGGATCTTTGTGAGTTCAAGGCCAGCCTGGTCTACAGAGTGAGTTCCAGGACAGCCTGAGGCTCCAGGGAGACCTTGTCTCAAAAAGACAAAAAAAAAAAAAAACAAAAAAAACTCAGGGCTCACTAGTTCTGAGTCAAAGTAATTTCACGAAGATGATGTTCACCACATAGTTGGAAAGAGGTCAGGATTCATTCATATTCAGCTGAAGGCATGAACTTGAGTCATGAGAGGGCAGAAGAGGTGAGAATAAGGCCATGGGAAGAAGGGACAGGAGGGTCACTTTGTTAACCTTCCCCTGCTTCTGCTTGGGATCAAGTGGTCATTTATCATTGTTGAAATCCCCTCAAATTGCTGTCAGGACTAGTGGTGCACACCTTTAATCCCAGCATTTGGGAGGCAGAAGCAGGTGGATCTCTGTGAGTTCAAGGCCCGCCTGGTCTACATAGTGACCTCCGGGCCAGCTGGGACTAAAGGGAGACCCTGTCTCAAAAAGACAAAAAATAATAATAAAAAAAATAAATCCCTTCAAATCAGGAACCTCTTGGTGAAGCCCATTTCATACTGAATTCTAGAAGCATGACTAATCCCTGCCTCCATTTTCACATGGTCCTTTTCTTTTTGTGTCTCTGGGTCTGAGAGGCTCAGATCTCCTAGTTCTTTCTATTATACAGGCATGAATCATCCCTAAATCAAGAATGAATTAATCTTGGATCCTTATTTTACATCAGTAAGGCCCTTTCTGTTGGCATCCTATCACTAGGACAAAATACCTGAGATAACCCACTTAAGAGGAGGAGGGTTTATTTTGGACCACAGTTTCAAGGGTTTTGGTCTATGGTCATTTGGCCCTGCTGTTTTGGGCCTATGGGAGCACAGTACCTCATGGTGGGAACATGTGGTAGAGGAGGTCTGTTCACTGCATGGTGACCAGGAAACAAGGAGAGGTACGAAGGATCCAGGGCCACCATATCTCCTCCAGTGAACTATCCTCCCAATAAACTAACTTCCTCTGCTAACCCTGGCCTCCTAAAGGCTCTACCATCTCACAGGCTGAGGATCAAGCCTTTAACACACTGCCTTTGGGGTTATTCTAGGTCCAAACTATAGCACTCCACTTCCAAATAAGGTAACGTTCATAATGCTAGGAGTTAGGACTTGGATTTCTTCTGAGGGGACACAATTTAACCACTACAATGTCACATTTAGTCACGATGCTTCCTTCAGTTCCTCTGGGCAGGTTTTCCCTGTGGGCAGTGATTCTGACAGTTTTGTGGTATCCTGGTTAGGTTAAATGTTTTTTAGATTATGTCACAGTTTGAGTTAGTTTGATGCTTTTCTTATGCTTAGACTGAGGTTCTGGGTTTTAGAGAGGAAGATCACAGAGGTGAAGGGCCATTCTCAGACGGCCTCTCAAAGTTGTGTCATAGTCTAAGTGCCTCGCTGCTGGCGTTAACCATACCTATGAGGTTTCTCTACTGCAAGCTTCTGTGTGTGTGTGTGTGTGTGTGTGTGTGTGTATGAATGTACTGTCTGCATGTAGGCTCATGCAATGCTGTGGAGGTCAGAAGAGAGCATCAGATTCCCCTGGAACTGGAGTTAAAGACAGTACTCAGCTGCCATGTGGGTACTGGGGATTGAACCCAGGTCCTCTGCAAGAGCAGTCTGTGCTCTTAACCACTAGGCCATCTCTCCAGCCCACAAGCTTCCTTTCTTATTTCCATGTTGTTCTTTCTGGAACCACATCTCTAATGTTACCTACACTCAAGAAATGGGAGTTATACTGCTGACCCAGAGAGCCGTATGTGGATAAGTTACTTAAACTTCTTCCACCGTCCATGCAATTTTTCACATTCTCTCAAATGAAAGGCAAGGCTTCCTGAGTTCCAAGAGTCCTACTGACTTGGACTGGGGATGTAGCTTATTGGTAGAGTGCTTGCTAAATGGACAAAGCCCTAGATTTGATCCCATCATACTGCAGCTGGGTAGGATGGTGCACTTTATAATCCCAGCACTTGGAACGTGGAGGCAGGAAGATCACTAGTTCAAGCTCCCAACTGGAGAGATGGCTCAGCTGGTAAGAGCACTGGCTGCTCTTGGAGAGGGCCTGTGTTCAGTTCAGTTCCCAGCACCCACATAGCTGCTATCAAGCTTCTATAACTCCAGTTCCAGGGGATCTGATGCCATCTTCTGGCCTCTTCAAGCACTGCATGCATGGGTGCACCTACATGCAGGCCAAATACCCATATACATAAAATAAAAATAAATATATCAAAAAAATGTTTAAGAAGTTCAAGCTTGCCAGGCAAGGTGAATCATGCCTTTAATCCCAGCACTCAGGAGGCAGAGGCAGGAGGAACTCTGTAAGTTCAAGGCCAGCCTGGTTTACATAGCAAGCTCTAGGCCAGCTGGGACTACAGGGAGACTCTATCTCAAAAAAATAAAAACAAACAAAAAAAGAAGTTCAAACTCATCCTTGGCTACAAAGCAAGCTTAGGCCAGTTTAATAGATCTGAGACCTTGACAAGAAATAAAGAAATAAAGAAAGAAAGAAAGAAAGAAAGAAAGAAAGAAAGAAAGAAAGAAAGGAAAGAAAGAAAGAAAGAAAGAAAGAAAGAAAGAAAGAAAGAAAGAAAGAAAGAAAGAAAGAAAGAAAGAAAGAAAGAGGAAGAGGGCGGGGCACGATGGTGCACACCTTTACCTGCAGTACTCAGGAGGCAGAGACAGGTAAGTTTGAAAGCCAACCTGGTCTACATAGCAAGTTTCCGGCCAGCCAGTGTGGAAAAAAAAAGTCTCAAAAAAAAAAAAAAGGAGCTGGAGAGATGTCTCAGTGGTTAAGACTGCCAGCTGCTCTTGCAGAGGACCCGGGTTTGGTTCCCAACACCCACTTGGTAGCTAAGAACCTTCTGTAACTCCAGTTCCAGGGGAATCTGATGGCCTTTTCTGACCTCCATGGACATTGCGCAACATGGGTGCACTTATATACATGTAGGCAATACACACATACACTTAAATAAAAATAATAAGGGCTGGAGAGATGGCTTAGCAGTTAAGAGCACCAAATGCTCTTGCAGAGGACCCGGGTTTGATTCCCAGCACCCACAAGGCAGCTAAGAACCATCTTTAACTCCAGTTCTAGGGGAATCCCTTTTCTGACCTCTGAGGCATTGCACGACATGGGTATACCAACCTACATGCAGACAGCACACTCATACACATAAAAATAAAAATAAATAAATAAAATATTTAAAAAAGAAAATAATATTACTGCTTGTTCCAGCTCTTCTACCAGAATTTCAAATTTCACACCCAGCCTCTGAGCAGGCAAGTCTCTGAACAGTCTTCATTAACTAAAACCACTTTAAGGAAAAACTATATAAATGCAAAACCCCGGGGCTAGCAAATGGCTCAGCATGTAACCAGACCAACAGCCTGAGTTTGATCTCTGAAACCTATATAGTAGAAGGAAGGAGAGAACTGAACTGACTCACATAAATTTGTCCTCTCACCCCCATGTGCATCCTGTGGTAAATGCACAATTGCACACACAAGTACATACATACATACATATTTTTTAAACCAAAATGTAATCCAGTTGGTCCATGACTGTTTATAGGTTTATAATAATGTAGGCACAGAACTTGAGAGTGACACACAGACAATTTCACAGCAATTTAAAGAGTAACTTTATTTCCCAGCACTCCCGAGGCAGAGGCAGACAGATCTCTGTGAGCTCAAGGCCAGCCTGGTCTACATAGTGAGTTCTAGCTAGGCCAGTGGGAGCTATAGGAAGACCTTGTTTCAAAAAGGCCAAAAAAGCCGGGTGTGGTGGCACAGGCCTTTAATCCTGGCACTTGGGAGGCAAAGGCAGGTGGATCTTTGTGAGTTCAAGGCCAGCCTGGTCTACAGAGAGAGTTGCGGGACAGCTGGGAGACCCTGTCTCAAAAAGACAAAAAGAAAAAAAAAAAAAAAAAAGGCCAAAAAAATAAATAACCTTTTGACTCTAACAATACACAAAATACAAAGAATTGAGGCTTGGGCTGGGGAGATGGCTCATTGAGAACAGTGCTTGCCATCAAATCATGAGGTCCTGAGTTCAAATCTCCAGAACCTACATAAAAGCTGGAGTACCATGCACGTCTGTAATCTCAGTGCTCCTATGGGGAGATGGGAGGCAGAGCCAGGAGAATCCTTGGAAACCTGCGAGACAGTGAGTCTGGCATCTGCACCAGGGGACAATGAAGGGACCCCACCTCACCGAAGGTGAAGGAGAAGGCCCAACATCAGAGATTGTCTTCTGACCTCCAAATACATGCTATGACCTGTGACACAGGTATACATACCAGCATACACACATACACACATACACACACACACACACACACACACACACACACAAACACACACACACAATGTTTTTTTAAAAGGATAGAGTCCTGCTGGGCATGGTGGCGCATGCCTTTAATCCTAGAACTTGGGAGGCAGAGGCAGGCAGATCTTTGTGAGTTCAAGGCCAGCCTGGTCTACAGAGTGAATTCCAGGACAGCTGGGGCTACAAGGAGACCCTGTCTCGAAAAGACCAAAAAAAATAAAAATAAAAAATAAAAAAATAAAATAGGGGCTGGAGAGATAGCCTAGCAGTTAAGAGCACCAACTGTTCTTGCAGAGGACCCAGGTTCGATCCTCAGCACCCACAAGGCAGCTAAGAACCGTCTGTAACTCCAATTTCAGGAGAACTCCAGTTCCAGGGGAATCTGACACCCTCTTCTGACCTCTGTGGCACTGCACAACATGGGTGCACAAAGCTACACGCAGACAGTACATTCATACACATACAAAAATAAATATAATTTAAAAAATCAAATCAAATCAAATAAAAGGATAGAGTCCTAGCCGGGAGTGGTGGCACATGTCTTTAATCCCAGCACTCCCAAGACAGAGGTAGCAGATCTCTGTGAGTTCAAGGCCAGCCTGGTCTACATAGTGAGTTCCAGGCCAACTGGGGCTACAGGGAGACCCTATCTCAAAAAGACCAAAGATAAAATAAAATAAATAGAGTCTGGAACAATCCACCTTCTGCATCTATGGTCTACATCCATGGATTCAATCAATTTTGGATTGAAAATATTCCATCTTTTTTGTTTTGTTTTGTTTTGAGACAGGGTCTCCCTGTAGCCCCAGCTGTCCTGTACCTCATTCTGTAGATCAGGCAGGCTTTGAACTCACAAAGATCAGCCTGCCTCTGCCTCCCAAGTGCTAGGATTAAAGGCGTGCGCCACCACTCCCAGCTGGATTGAAAATATTCTAAAGAACAAAAACAGGTGGGTATGATTGCATCTGTACACACACAGACTTCTTCTGTTGTCATTATTCCGTAAACAATCTCTGTTCACACACCTCTATATTGTTAGGTGTTATAAGCAACATAGAGAGAGAAGTGCTTAGGTTATACAAAGATACACAGAATTTTTCTATATTTAGCTTTATTTTTGTTTTTGTTTTGAGACAGAGTTTCATATAGCCCAGGCTGGCCTCAAACTTTCTAGTTAGCCATGACTGGCCTTGAACTCCTGACTCCCCTGTCCACATGTACTGAGTGCTGGTATTGCAGGCATACTCCCACACAGCCAGAAAACCACATTTTATATAAGGGGTTTAAGTATTCATAATTTGGGAATCTGTACAGGCTCATGGGACCAGGGCCTGTCAGGCACCAAGAAACAACTGCCCTCGTATGTCTTTGTTATTAACTCCTGATCATCTGTTTCTATTGTCTTTCTAGAAGTATTCTTTAGCACCAAGAGAACAGAAGGCCTGCTGTAGAAAGCTGAGTGGACCAGAGCGTGTGTGGCTCACCCATGTCTACACGTGCGCCTTGCTCTCTAGATTTGACTGAGAGGCCTGGGCCCAGCCACTGGCCACTGGCCCAGCCTTACCTTGCTGAGCTCTTGCCTGTGACTTCCTTCTCTTCCAAGAGCTGTTCCTGCTTCCCCCTGGCATTGCTCCTCTCCATTGTCCAAGCAGGACAGCGTCTCTCTGCCCACCTCAGCCAGCTTCAGTCAGCTCTCTGGATGGTCACTGCAGTCCTGACTGGGAGAATCTGCCTATACCAAGCTTAGTGCCCCTAGGCTTTGTCATAAGTAAAGCCCATTCCATTTCTTCTGCTGATACACAGGTCTGTGCAGGGAACAGCAAGAGAGGACAGGAGCTTAATATCCACCAAGGGCTGCCAATGCGGAGTTGTGCTAATATCTCCTAAGCAAGCTATTCATATGGTCATGAGGCTGAAAGGGGCCCATTACCAGACCATCCCACCAGAACTCAAGTTAAAGTAGTAACTAGACCTTGTATGTTGACTGTTAGTATGCTAAATACCGAAGAACACAGAATCTATGTACTTATGAAAAATATGCGGGGCTGGAGAGGTGGCCTAGCAGGTAAGAGCGCCAACTGCTCTTGCAGAGCACCCGGGTTCGATCCCCAGCACCCACATGGCGGCTGAGAACCGTCTTTAACTCCAGATCCAGGGGAATCCAACGCCATCTTCTGACCTCCACGGCATTGCATGACATGGGTGCACAAGCCTACATGCAGACAGTACATTCATACACATACAAAAAAAAATATGCAATCACATTCATATACTTGATATATAAAAATGCCTTTTGAATTATTAAATTGGGCTTTAGAAAATTGTCATAACCTTGTAGGCAATCCAGATATTGCAGTGCACTGTGTTTAAATAGATACATTTTAATAATATAATTGAATATGCATAGCATATTCTGGCATTATTTTCACCTTCTAATATTTTTTTATTTTAATTTTAATTTTTTATGTGTATGAATGTACTGTCTGCATGCAGGTCTGTGCACCCATGTCGTGCAATGCCACGGAGGTCAGAAGAGGGCATCGGATTCCCCTGGGACTGGAGTCAAAGATGGTTCTCAGCCGCCATGTGAGTGCTGGGGATCAAACCCGGGTCCTCTGCAAGAGCAGTCGGTGCTCTTAACCACTACGCCATCTCTCTAGCCCTCACCTTCTAATATGTAGACAGTCTCAAAAGAACCTATCATTAGCTCAGGACATAGTGGTCCACATCTGTAATCCCAGCACTTGGGAGATGAAGGTGGAGGATCAACCCCTCCCGTCCTCTTCCTCTTCTCTAAGGAAGAATCGGGTCCTTTGGCTTGTTGCAGAGTCTAGTGCACAGCTGTTCCCTCAAGCTTCCCTCAGAGCCTGGCACATAGTAGGTGCTGTGGACAGGGTTGTAGTCCTTGAGTTCCTATGATAAAGCCCTGGCTCCCATCGTGATACATTTGGGGGTGGGGTTTGCGAGCAGCGATGAGAGTCAGATGAAGTCATGAGGGTGAGGCTGTCTTACATCAGCCTCCCATACAAAACCTCATGAACCAAGTGGGTTATAAACAACAGGAATTTATTTCTCACACTTTGGGGGGCCAGAAGTTCAATATCAAGGTGCCACATGACTGAACTCTGGTGAGGATCACAGTCCAGCTTGCAGAGTGGTACCTTCTCACCATAGCTCCACAAGGTAGGAAGGTAAGGGAACTCCTTAGGGCCTCTTTTATGAGGGTCCCACCCTGATGGTCTTATCATGTCCCAAGACCCCATCTGTTACTGTCACCTCAGGGGTTACAATGTCAGCATGTAAGTTTGGAGACATGGGGCTAGAGAAAAGTTCAGTGGCTAAGAGCACTGGCTGCTCTTAAGAGAGCCAGGTTGGGTTCCCAGCACCCACATGGCGGCTGAGAGCCGTCCATAGCTTCAGTTCCAGGGAATCCCCACACCATTTTCTGATCTCCAAGGCATGACATGGATGCACTTTCCTACATGCAAGCAATATACTCATACACATAAAATAAAAATAATAAAATATTGGGCTGGAAAGATGGCCTAGTGGTTAAGTGCACCAACTGCTCTTGCAGAGGACCCGGGTTCGATCCCCAGCACCCACATGGCGGCTGAGAACCGTCTGTAACTCCAATTCCAGGAGAACTCCAGTTCCAAGGGAATCCAACACCCTCTTCTGACCTCCACGGCATTGCTCGAAACAGGTGCACAAACCTACATGCAGACAGTACATTCATACACATAAACAAATAAAAAATGAAAAATAATAATAATAAAATATTACAAATAAATAAATTTGGAGACACAATTCATATTTGTGGAATAGACAGATCACTTACCTGGGCCCCACTCTTTATAGGAAACCCTTTCTGCTTTATACTCATGCTATAATTTCTAGTTTTGCCAAAATCTCATATCCTCAGTGGCAGTTCTTAGTCAATTTTCTTAGCACTGGGATAACAAATATTTTCTGAAAGGCACCTTGGTGTGTGTGTGTGTGTGTGTGTGTGTGTGTGTGTGTGTGTGTTTGGTCTTTTTGAGACAGGGTCTCCCTCTAGCCCCAGCTGGACTGGAACTCACCAAATAGACCAGGCTGGCCTTGAACTCAGACATCCGCCTGCCTCTGCCTCCAGAGTGCTGGGATTACGGGTGTGTGCCACCGTGCCTGGAAAATGTATAGTCAAGGATGGCCTAGAACTCCTGATCCTCCTGCCTCTGCCTCTTGGGCACATTCTACCAGCATGCACCACCACAACCAGTGCACCAAGCCTTCTGAATACAGCAAGAGAAGGACTGAGATTGATTAGCAATGCTTGTCATGGCTGTCAGAGGGACAGATGGAGGCATCTGTGCCAACCTGGCTTAAAAGATGCTATCTGAGCCAGGTGTGGTGGCACATATCTGGTTTTGTTGGTGTTTGGTTTGTTCTGTTTGTTTTTGAGTCAGGGTCTCCTTGTAGCCCTAGCTTGCCTAGAACTCACTATGTAGACCAGGCTGGCCTTGAACTCACAGAGATCCATCTACCTCTGCCTACTGAATGCTGGGATTACTGGTTTGTGCCTCCATGCCTCTTTTTTTTTTTTGGTCTTTTTGAGACAGGGTCTCCCTGTAGCCCCAGCTGTCCTGGAACTCTCTCTGTGTGAACCAGGCTGGCCTTGAACTCACAAAGATCCAACTGCCTCTGCCTCCCAAGTGCTAGGATTAAAGGCATGCGCCACCACGCCCAGCCATGCCTGACTCTTGTCTTTGTTTTTGAGGCAGGATTTCATGTAGCCCAAGCTAGCCTTGAACTTGCTAAACAGCTGAGGATGACCTCAGAACCCTGATTCTCCTGCCTCCACCTCCCAAGCGCTGGGATTCTATGGATGGACTGGCATGCCTGGCCTAGCTGTTACCTAGGACGCCATTAAACATGGATACTGGTACCAGCACCCATACTTCTAAGCAATATATACTTGGAGGTTCCATCCTTGAGGGACTCCAATCTTCTATGGGTGCAGATGAAGAGGATGTTAAGGAATAAGAGAGGATCTACTGCTCTGTGACTAAGGAGCCCTGAATCCTATGCCTGATTCCAGATCAGATCAACAATCTGCACACATGCTAAGTACTATGGGAGACAACAGGCCTGAGTCCAAGAGGCTTGACATTTGCCTAGGAACGCTACTAGTCATCCAGTGAGTGGGAAGGAGTCCAGGACAGCAGGACAGGGCAGCGGAAGCCAACAGATAGGCGGAAAGGGGTGAAGTTAGATTTTCAAAGATGGCTGACTTTGGAAGACGGCTATGCAGTCCACCTCAGCAGATTGTCCCATTGGCAGCCGAAGGACAGTGGAGTAGGGGTTGGGGTTCAGCAGAGGGCTGTAGAGAACAAAGCCAGGATCACAGCCATGGGACATAGGAGTCAGACCAAGCCTCTACATGGCAGATCTAAGGGTCCTGAGGACTAGAACTCAGGTCAGCTATGGGGCCTATAGGGCAAGTCAGGTTCCCCTAGAACCAAAGTCCATGGCAGAGCCACGCGGGAATCAGCTCACTGTGGTTAAGCTCAGTAACCGCCTCCTAGGACTCCACATTCCTTCTGCCTCAGGAAAGGTCTAGTGGGAGCTGGGAAGGAAGTTGGAACCAGCAGGTAGGAGAAGAGGCCTGGACTTCCAGGGTCACTGCAGATAAAGGTGATCAGGAAAACGAGCAGAGCATCGAGACAGCAGCAGCCTGGGCAGGACACCGGGAGGCGTGCTAAAGAGAAACTCAGAAGCCAAGAGAGGGAAGGAGATCAAAACCTGACCTACTAGAGTTCAGGGTGTGGTATGAAGAAAACGGGCAGGGGAAGCAGGTGCAGCTTGGTCACCAGAGTGGTTCTTTTACCATTTGTAGCCCAGTAGAAAGTTTGTACTCCAGCCGGACATGGTGGTGCACGCCTTTAATCCTAGCACTTGGGAGGCAGAGGCAGGCAGATCTCTGTGCGTTCAAGGCCAGCCTGGTCTACAGAGCAAGCTCCAGGACAGCTGGGACTACAGGGAGACCCTATCTCAAAAAGACCAAAAAAAAAGAAAAAAAGAAAGTTTGTACTCCAAAGACTGGGTTCAAATCTTGCCTTTTCTTCTTTCTAGTTGTGTTTCTTTGGGCAAGTTACTTAACCTCTCTGAGCTTCTGTTGCAGAGAATTTTCCTCCCAGGGGGGCCCACACGCATACCCACGCACTTAGTGTCCAGCCCCACCTTTGCTGTTATGAGCAAGGAGCTGATTCTCCAATCTTAGTCTCAGGAAAGACTAGAGAATTTATGGGGCTGGAGAGATGGCCTAGCGGTTAAGAGCGCCGACCGCTCTTGCAGAGGACCCGGGTTCGATCCCCAGCACCCACATGGCGGCCAAGANAGCTCCCTCTGGCATGGCCTTTAATACTGCCTGCTGGCAGAAGGTAACGCCCACATTTGGGGTGGGCCATCCAGGTTGAGGTATTCCAATCTGAAGATCCTTTTTCTCTTATTTGTTCCTTAGTCCAGTCAAGTTGACACCCAGGATTAACCATCACACATAGTAATAGGTTTATGGAGCCAAGGGGCATTGCCATACATGTATGAGACCAGGGTGATGGGTGTATCTATCATCTCAGACTTTTTTCTCTCTTATTTTAAGTACTGAAGAGTGAACGTAGAGCTATATACCTGTGGGGAAGGCACTTGTCACTAAGACATATCCCCAGCTTCTTTTTCACTTTGTTTGTTTGGGTTTCTTGGTATTTTTGAGACAGTGTCTTCCTGTGGCCCCAGCTGCCCTGGAACTCCCTCTGTAGACCAGGCTGGCCTTGAACTCACAAAGATCCGCCTGCCTCTGCCTCCCAAGTGCTAGGATTAAAGGCGTGTGCCACCACGCCCGGCTTAGTGGGCTTTTATATGCCCCAGTGGTGTCCCAGAGTCCCAGAATTCAGTGCAAGCACCACAGGAATGAATGCCAGATTTGGGGGAACTCACTGCAGCTTGGCCTTGCCCTTCACCTTGCCTCTAAGTAAATCAGAGTCCATCTTTGTAGTTCCGAAGCTTGTCCAGTGATAAATCCATTTCAAAGAAGATACACTCTATCCCACAGCCTCTGATACTTCACAGCCTCCGATACTTCGATGAGGGATAATGAATGCCAAGCCTACATTAAAACACATTAAACACTGAGAGTAGTGCCCAGCCATCAGCTCTGTACAAACAGCTGCTAGTATAATAATTAGGGAAAACAAAGCAGTCGAATATAAGATAGTATTTCTCCGATGGTATTCTATGAAACCTGCAACAAAAAGATGCTTCCATCACACACACAAAAAAAGTGCTTGGGCTGGCAAGATGGCTCAGTGCGTAGAGTGCTTGCTCTACAAGCCTGACAACCTGAGGTTGATCCCTGGATCCCACATAAAGGTGAAAGGAAAGAACCAACCCTCAAACATTGTCCCCTGATCTCTACACACACACAGTGGCACACTCATACTCTCTCACACACACATCACACACACACAGTAACAAATAATAATTTTTTTAAATCACTTTATTATTTTTTTTATTTGGGGAGGAGCGGGGTCATGGGCATGTGCCATGGTACATGTGGAGGTCAGAGGACAACCTCTGGAAATCATTCTCTCCTTCCCCCATTCGGGTACCAGCGATGAGATTCAGGTTGTCAGGCTTTGTGGCAGCTGCCTTTACCCACTGAACTACAGAGAGTACACATAAAATGCTCTTATGGGCCAGGTATGGTGGTACACACCATACCTGGCCCATAAGATTCCAGCATCCAGGGAGTGACATTAGGAGGACCAACAGTTCAATACACAGTGAGCTCAAGGCCAGCATAAGCTACAGGAGACTCCGCCTCAAAAATAAGCAAACAACCCTGCCTAACTCTATTTAGTTCAGTATTTTCCAAACCTGGCAGATCGTTGACCCATTTGAACACCTCACCTGTTGGGACAACGTCCTGCAGGACACCACTTTGGGAATTGCTCTGAGGAAGTGAGTGAAGGAAGGTGTCTCCAGGGACAGCTTCTCGGGGAGCCCAGAGTCTGGTGCTTGGAAAGAAGGGAGGAGTCTGACACAGGAGAGATGAAGAACAGGAGGAGGCTTTGGACAGGTGCCTATGAGAATCCCTAAGAGCGAGGACTAAAGAGAGCCAAAATGCTGGCTGTGGAGGGGGAGAGCGCAAAGGGGGCCCTAGGAACCCACGCTTGGAGAGGTAGGACATGCAGAACAGATACGCGGCCGGGTGGGAGGTGTCCTTCGTTTACCAATGTCCCACTCATGGCTAAAGTCTTTCCCAGTTGCAGAAAGGAAGCAGTTATAAGCCAAGTGGCTTCGCTGAAGACATGTTTTCTGGGAAGATGGCCCCCGAGGGCAGTCAGGTGTTCAGTCCGTGCTATGTGCAGATTGTGTGATTATAGAACTGACAGCAGTTTTCTAGCGCCTCTGGGCTGAACTCTGAGCTGTTGCTGAAAAGAAAGCAGCAGGTTCAGCGGAGGTGCAGGCTGTTTGTGCCGGCCAAGAGAGGGCTGTGCAGCCCTGGAAAACCATTCTCCATTGCTGGTCCACCTTTCCTGGCCAGCTTCTTCAAGCCTTAACTTCCTCCTTCCCTGGCCGCAGCAGCTACAGCCATAACATCCTTATCCTGCCCCCAGTGACAAAAAGTACCTAGGTACTTGGTGTGCCACACTTTGTGATTGGGGCTCCCAGATTCCCCCATGGCCGGCAGTCCAAGCCCTCACCTCTGGAAGACCCGGCGGCAGCACTGGTACACCTCAAAGCTGCTGCTGCTGAGGGTTTGGTTCAGGAGAGACAGGCAGTCCACATCAGCCCCCCTGGGCACGTACAAAATCCCTGTGAGGAAACAATTGGTGGCTGAGCCCTAGGTCCAGGGCTCAGAGTCCTGAGCCTGCTGGGTTAGCACTCACCTGCCACACACGCATTGACCAGGGACACGCAGGCTCCTGTGATCAGTGCCCGGATCACAATCTGGGAGAAGTCACTCTTTCGCTGAGGGACCAGGGAGGCTGCAAGGGGTGGGGTGGGGGGGTGGGGGGCAAGGGAGCTGAGGCCAAGGAAGCCACCTGCTCCTCTGCCCTGAAGTTCTGGCACCTGCCCTCTTCCACTAGGTGGCTGAGGGGCAGATACGGCCCCTCATTGTCCTCTGGCCTGGCTCAAAGCATTCAGTAATGCCCAACACCACCATAGCAACAGGTAAAAGAAAAGGAAAAGAAGCTGTTTGGCTTTTTTCTTTCTTTTTTATGAGATAGGGTCTCACATAGATGAAGCTGACCTTTTACTCTATATATAGCCAAGAATGATAGACAAAGTCCTGATCTACCCGTCTCTATCTCCTTGAGTGTTGGAATTTCAGGCATGAGCCACCCTGCCCAGTTTATGTGGTGTTGAAAATCAAACACATCCTCTCACGTGCTGAGCAAACACTCAAGAGCTATACCTCTAGCCATTGGATTTGTGTGTATCTTTATGTGTGTGTGTGTGTGTGTGTGTGTGTGTGTGTGTGTGTCTTTGTGGTATTTATTTGTTTCATGACAAGGTCCCACATTGCCCAGGCTGGGCTTGATATCATAATGATTCTCCTATTTCAGCCACATGAGTGCTAGGATTATATATGTGTGCCATTATGCCCATCTAAGAAGGTGAGTTTGGAGTCTGGAAAACCCAGTATTAAATACAGGCAGAGCTACTTCCTGACTAGTGACTTGGGCCATCACTTTACTTCTCCAATACCCAGTCTCATTTTCTGTAAACTAGGCTGATTGTACCGTGATGAAGGCTGTTGCTCACATCGAAGCTGTGGGGGAGGTAGAGGAGAGCCTGAGAACTCATATTCGGGAAGGAAATAAGGAAGCATGAAGGAGACGCTTACTTACATCCCCTCCTTACTCTGCTCACCGTCCATCATCCCCCCACCCCTGACTGTCATGTGAGTCCTGGCTCCTGGGTGCTGCAGAGCCCCAGGACTCACTCAGGCCTCCCAGCATGATGCCAATGGAGCTGAAGTTGGCGAATCCACAGAGTGCAAAGGTCGTCAGGATTTCTGCTCTGACCTGAAAATACAAATAACAAGAAGGGCTCCCCTAAACTGGTGAAAGCACCCTACACCACCTGGGCTCCCTGGCCTTAATTCACTCACTTCTATGTGGCCTTGACCTTGGACCCTTTCGTGATTCTCCTTCGGCAGCTTCACACTCTACCTCAGCTCAGCTCACACTCCACCAGCTCAAGGACACAGTCTCTTCTCTTGGCTGTCTTTTAGCCTGGTATCTTTTTTTTTTTTTTTTTTTTTTTTTTTTTTTTTGTGCTGTTTGAGACAGGGTCTCCCTATGCCCCAGCTGTCTTGGAACTCTATGTAGACCAGGCTGGCCTTGAACTCACAGAGATCTGCCTGCCTCTGCCTCCCAAGTTCTGGAATTAAAGGCGTGCAACACCACAGCCTGGCATTTTAATGGTATTCTAATTACCAGATTTTTATGGTTTATTTGTTTGTTTGTTTGTTTGTTTGTTATTGTCTTTTTGAGACAGGGTCTCCCTGTAGCCCCAGCCAGCCTAGAACTTCATATGTAGACCAGGCTGGCCTTGAACTCACAGAGATAAACCTGCCTTTGCCTCTGCTGGGATTAAAAGCCACTGGCTTGTTTGTTCTTTTAAAGAGACAGGGCCTTCAGTAGCCCCAAGCTAGCCTCTAACTCACTAGGGAACTCAGGATGGCTTTGAACTTTTAATCCCCCCAGCCTTCAACCTCCTGTGTGCTAGTGCCACAGGCTTGTGCCACCACACCCAATTTATGCAGTGCAGGGGATCCAACCCAGGGCTTCATATACCCTTGACAAATACTCCATCAACTGAGCTACATCCCAGCCCCCAAATTTGTTTTTTAATATAGACTCTCAGGGCTGTTCTGCTTCTGGTGAAATAGATGTCCAAGGGCACAGCTGACAATTGCAGCTGCCACACTAGTTAGGGAAGTTGCTGCTGGTAGCACGTGGTTCTACTAGGCCACATCTGGGGACTGTCCTGAGGAAACGCCAGGAGGCAGGAAAAGTTCTACTCACAAAGACCTTGCTTTCAGGCTGGAGAGATGCTTCAGTGGTTAAGAGCACTGGCTGCTCTTATAAAGGACCTGGGTTTGGGGCTGGAGAGATGGCCTAGCGGTTAAGAGCATCCGACTACTCTTGCAGAGGACCCAGGTTTGATTCCCAGCACCCACATGGCAGCTGAGAACTATCTTAAACTCCAGTTCCAGGGGAATCCTATGCCTTCTTCTGACTTCCGCGGCATTGTACAACAAGGGTGCACAAACCTACATGCAGACAGTACATTCATACACATACAAAAATAAATAAAATTAAAATATATATAAATTTTTAAAAAATTTAAAAAAAAATAATAAAGGACCCAGGTTCAGTTCCCAGCACCAACATGCATGCTAACAACTGTCTGTTAATTCCAGTTCCGGGACATTCGATGCTCTCTTCTAACCTCTACCAGAATTGCATGATATGGGTATACTTACATACATGTAGGCAATACACTCATACACATAAAATAATATTTTTAAAAACTTAAAAAGAGGGTTGGAGAGATGGCCTAGCGGTTAAGAGCACCGACTGCTCTTGCAGAGGACCCAGGTTTGATCCCCAGCACCCACATGGCAGCTGAGAACCGTCTGTAACTCCAATTCCAGGAGAATTCCGGTTCCAGGGGAATCCGACACCCTCTTCTGACCTCCACGGCATTGCACGACAAGGGTGCACAGACCTGCATGCAGACAGTACTTTTGTACACATAAAATAAATAAATAAGATTAAAAAAAAACTTAAAAAGAAGGAGGACAAAGGGTCTAGATTTGATAATCTTGTACAAAATGTATATAAAGAATAAAAATAAGGCCAGGCTTGGTGGCACACACCTTTAATCCTAGCACTCCAGAAGCAGAGGCAGGCGGATCTTTGTGAGTTCATAGCCAGCCTGGTCTACAGAGTGAGTTCCAGGACCGCTGGGGCTACAGGGAGACCCTGTCTCAAAAAGACCAAATAAATAAATAAATAAATAAAATAAATAAAAATAAATATTCTGGAAAAAATCCCAAAAAACTTAAAAAGAAGACATTTGTTTCAACATTGTCATTCATATAACTGAATAAGTAACTCATCTGAACCATTCAACTGTACAGGACTGGTAAATACATGAAGCTACATAAATCTGGGTGAGAGGGATGGCTCTGAGGGTAAGCTTGACCTCAGTTGTCCCTAGAGCCCATACAGCAGGACAGAACTGACTCCTGCAAGTTATCTAGGAGGTGGGGGGGGGCAGTTAAGGGGTGGAGGGTAATAAAAAACAAACAACAACAACAACAACAAAACTACTGCTTGAGTGTGGTGGTCCATGCCATTAGTCCCAGCACTTGGGATGAGTTTGAGGAGGCCTTGTCTACACAGCAAGTTCCAGGTCTACCAGAGCAATATAGTAAAACCTTATCTCAAAAAAGTTTTTTTTTTTTTAAAGATACATATATTTAAGCTAAGTGTAGTGGTGCACACTTTTAATCCCAGCACACAGGAGGCAGAAGCAGGTGGATCTCTGTGAGTTCAAGGCCAGCCTGATCTACAGAGCCAGCTCCGGCCAGCTGGGACTAAAAGGAGACCTTGTCTTGAAAAGACCAGCTGGGTGTGGTGGCACACGCCTTTAATCCTAGCACTTGGGAGGCAGATGCAGGGAGAGCTTTGTGAGTTCAAGGCCAGCCTGGTCTACAGAGTGAGTTCCAGGATAGCCACAGCTACAGGGAGACCCTGTCTCAAAAAGACAAAAAAAAAAAAAACCAAACCAAAACAACAACAAAAACAAACAAACAAACAAAGCAGGCTAAGCATGGGCAGGGGAGCAAGCCAGTGAGCAGCGTTCCTGAGCTTCAGCTCCTGCCTCCAGGTTCCTGGCCTCAGTTCCTACCTTGGGATCCTTCAGTGATAAACTGTAACCCAGAAGGTATAAGCCAAATAAACCTTTTCCTCCCCAAGTTGGTATTGGTCAGAGTGTTTTGTCACAGCAATTGAAAGCAAACTACTACAATAGCAGCTGTAAAAATTCTCTCTTTAAAAGAATAAAAGAAGATAGTTGTGGAGACTTACACCTGTAATCACAGCACTTGGGAGGTGGAGGGAGAAAGATAAGGAGTTTAAAGCCATTCTTTGATTCATCTTTGGCCAGCCTCGGCTACATGGCTTGGTTTGAAGACAACACACAATTAATCTGAGCACTTGAGAGTCCGAGGCAGGTGGATCTCTGTGAGTTCAAGGCCAGCCTGGCCTACATATGGAGTTCCAGGCCAGCTGGGGATACAGGGAGACCCTGTCTCAAAAAGACCAAAATAAACAAAGAATAAAATGGATAAAATAGTAATAGCTGTTATCTTAGGTGATATTATACATATTTTTCATCCTCAATATTATGTTATAGTTTATATTCTTTTCTTTGCTTGATCACTATTATTATTATTATTAATTTATTTATTTACTTTGGTCTTTTTTTCCTCCCAAAAGGTCTGCCTTTGCCTCCCAAATCCTGGGATTAAAGGTGTGCACCACCATACCCTGCTCAGCTGCACCTAGAACTAGCTATGTAGACCAAGCTGTTTTCTTTCTTTCTTTCTTTTCTTTCTTTCTTTCTTCTTTTTTTTTTTTTTTTTTTTTGTCCTTTTTCCGAACATGGTTTTCCCTGTAGCCCCAGCTGTCCTGGAACTCACTCTGTAGACCAGGCTGGCCTTGAACTCACAAAGATCCGCCTGCCACTGCTTCCGGAGTGCTAGGATTAAAGGCGTGCGCCACCACGCCGGGCCCAAACTGTTTTCTAAATCACAGTGATTCACCTGCCTCTGCCATCACTCACTCTTATTGGACATTCAGCTCATTGGACACTCAGTCCTGTTCTCCAGTGTGCTCCAGTCAGACAGGCCCAGCAAGCTATGAAAGCAGCTGCCAGGGGTCCTCGGGGACGCTGTGTCATCCCCCTTCAGCAGGTTAGGGATGGGGACACTCACGGAGATCCACTGTTTCCTGTCGCCAAGCCACTCCTCGGCCCCCGCTAGGCGGCGCTGCTTGTACTGAGACAGCTCCTGGTAGGCCACAAACTCATTCAGAAACAGCTTGATGCCCAGCAGCTCTGCCACCACTGGCGAGTCTTCCCAGGCCACGCCCATCAAGAAGGCCACAGGCCGCAGAATGTAAGAGCAGATAAGCTGCGGGTGCAGGTCAAGAGAAATGGCTAGGACAGAGGGCTCTGCTGGGTCCCCAGCTGTTGTGTCCCGCTGCCCCCCCACACCCCCTTCACACACCCCCTTCACCACAGCCACACCTGGAGGCTGAGACCCTGAATGTCCACCATGTCTCCCAGCCAGGAGAGGGCAGCGTTGATGAAAGCCAGCACAGCCAGGAAGGCGATCAGATTGGCAGCGATGTTGGCAACAACCTTCACCGAGATGGCAGCTCCAGAGCTGGCTGCTTCCACGAGGTTCTGAGCATCTCTGCCATTGAGATCAACAGGTGTCATTACTGGTCTGTCCCCACAAGCAACAAGGTCCCCACTATATAGGTTCAAAGAAGAACCTTGGGTGAGTGCTTCAGAATCAGAGGATTCCTGTTTTCCTGCAGAGACAGAGAGAGGTAGTAGAGGGAGGAGGAAGAGGAAAAGGGAGAGGAAGACGTGGGAGAGAGAGAGAGAGAGAGAGAGAGAGAGAGAGAGAGAGAGAGAGAGAGAAGCTACACTCTGGCCACTTGAAAGCAGCCTGGTTCCAAATGAGCTGTATTGTAAATGCAAGATACACCCAGATTTTTATTTCGAGGATTTGGGATGAAAATATCCTTTTTTTTTTTTTTCTCCCCCAGCCGACCTGGAACTTCCTATGTAGACCAGGCTGGGCTCAATCACTCAGAGATTCCAGTGCTGTGATTAAAGGCATGAGCCACTTCACCCAGCAGGAAGAAAATGTCTCATTAGTCCATGTTATCAATCACATGATGAATTAAAATTTTTTATTTATTTTAATTTTATGTGTATGAGTGTATTGCCTGCATGTATGTAACTATACCTGTGTCATGCAATGCTGGTAGAGGTCAGAAGAGGGCATCAGATTCCCCTGGAACTGGAGTTACAGATAGTTGTTAGCTTCCTCGTGGGTGCTGGGAATCCTCTGTAAGAGCAGCCAGTGCTCTTAACTGCTTGAGCCATCTCTCCAACCCAAATTAAAGGGTTTTTGTTGTTGTTGTTGTTGTCTTTTTGAGACAGGGTCTCCCTGTAGCCCCAGCTAGCCTAGAACTCACTATGTAGACCAGGCTGGCCTTGAACTCAGAGATCCACCTGCCTCTTCCTCTGCCTCCCGAATGCTGGAATTAAAGGCATATACCACCATGCACGGCTAGATTAAAATGCTTTTTTTTTTAATTGAATCAAAAAGCTTTATTTTAAGCTTAGATCCCAGTGTTTCTTTCAGCTTGAATTATTTTTTTTGTATAAGAATACATTTGTTATTATATATATATTTTTTATACAAGAGATTAAAATGCTTTTAAGAATTTTATTAGTCAAGGGCTGGAGAGATGGCCTAATGGTTAAGAGTGCCAACTGCTCTTGCAGAGGACCCAGGTTTGATCCCCAGCACCCACATGGAAGCTGAGAACTGTCTTCAACTACAGTTCCAGAGGAATCCAACACCCTCTTCTGACCGACATGGGTGCACAAACCTTCATGCAGGCAGTACACTCATACAGACAAAAAAATAAAATTTAGAAAGTGTATTCTCTGGTATTAGGATGGAATATTCGGTAGAGGTCTATGAGGTCCATTTGGTGTATCATATCGTTCAGTTCAGATGTCTCTCTGTTTATTCTTTGTCCTGTTGACCTATCCAAAGGACTCATTGAAATCTCCTACTATGAGTGTACTGGGGTTAGTCTGTGACTTGTGGTCCTGGAGAATTGTCTTTATAAATGGGTGCACCAGAATTTGGGGCATATATATTCATAATTGTGAAATCTTCTTGGTGAATTGTTCCTTTGATAAAAATGTAATGGCCTTCTTTGTCTCTTCTGATTTCTTTTACTTTGGAGTCTATTTTGTCCGATATTAAAATAGCAACATCTGCTTTCTTTTTGGTACCATTTGCTTGGAATATTTTTTTCCATCCCTTCACTTTAAGGTGGTGCCTGTCCTTGAAGGTAAGATGTGTTTCTTGTAGACAGCATATCGATGGATTCTGTTTCCTAATCCAATCTCCCAGTCTATGTCTTTTGATTGGGGAATTTAGTCCATTAATATTTAAGGTTATGACTGATAGGTTTGTGTTGCTTCCTTTTGCCTTATTATCCAT
>VZQC01000176.1:1202345-1260016 GCA_009823505.1 Rhizomys pruinosus | reverse complement strand
AACAAGCAACTGGAGAAAGAATTCAAAGAGACCTTCCCACTCACAATAGCCTCAAAAACAATAAGATACCTAGGAACAAACCTAACCAAAGACACCAAAGACCTCTACAACAAAAATTTTAAACCCTTAAAGAAAGAAATTGAAGAAGACCTCAGAAGATGGAAAAACCTCCCATGCTCATGGATTGGGAAAATTAACATTGTAAAAATGTCCATTTTACCAAAACTCTTGTATAGATTTAATGCAATCCCAATCAAAATCCCCAAGAGTTTCTTCACAGGCTTGGAAACAAAAGTTCTTAAATTCATTTGGAGAAACAAAAGACCCCGAATAGCCAAATCAATCCTGAGTGAAAAGAGCTACACAGGAGGGATCTCTATACCAGATTTTAAACTATACTACAGGGCTATAGTCATAAAAACAGCCTGGTACTGGCACAAAAACAGACCTGTTGACCAATGGAACAAAACCGAAGATCCAAATCTGAGCACATACAATTTCAGCCATCTCATATTTGACAAGGGGGCCAAGAAACCACAATGGAGAAAAGACAGCATCTTCAGCAAGTGGTGTTGGCAAAACTGGATCACCACTTGTAGAAGAATGAAATTAAACCCCTACCTCTCACCCTGTACAAAAGTCAACTCCAGATGGATTAAAGACCTCAACGTGAAACCCCAAACTCTGAAGGTGATAGAAGAAAAAGTTGGCAGCAGACTACAAGACATAGGCGTAGGAAAAGACTTCCTAAATCAGACAGCAGCTGCACAAGAATTAAGGTCGACAATTGACAAATGGGACCTCATCAAACTCAAAAGCTTCTGTACATCAAAAGAAACAATCAAAGAAGTGAAGAGAAATCCCACAGAGTGGGAGGAAACCTTCACTGAAGAATCATCTGACAAAGCATTGATTTCCAGAATATATAAACTACTCAAAAAACAAAGAAAGAAAACAAATGACCCACTCAATAGATGGAGCAAAGAGCTGAACAGAGATTTCACAGTGAGGAATTAGAGATGGCTGAGAAACACCTTAAGAAGTGTTCAACATCACTAATCATTAAGGAGATGCAAATGAAAACCACTTTAAGATATCATCTTACTCCACACTCATCCACTGCTGGTGGGAATGTTAACTCATGCAGCCACTAAGGAGAGCAGTGTGGAGAACCCTTGGAAGACTTGGAATGAACTTGCCACCCGACCCAGCCATACCACTCCTGGGCATGTACCCCCAGACTCACCCCACTGCAGAGATACATGCACGGCCATGTTTATTTCAGCTCTCTTCACAATAGCAAAGGGCTTGAACTAACCCAAATGCCCCTTAACTGATGAGTGGATAGAGAAAATGTGGTACATCTACACAATGGAGTTCTATGCAGCAGTAAAGAAAGACGACATCACAAGCTTTACAGGAAAATGGCTGGAGCTCGAGGACATCATGCTGAGTGAAGTAACACAGTCCCAGAAAAACAAACGATGAATGGTATCCCTCATCTGTGGATGCTAGTGCCAATTACCCCAGTTGTATTTCCTGTGCATGGCCCCTTGAGCTTTTGTCCAAAGCAGTTGGGAGTAATGCATATTGGAAACAACAACAACAACAACAACAATAACAACAGAAAGGACTGTATCAAAGAACTGACTGAAACAGTGAACTTCTGCTCAAAACGGTCAACTTCCCCATGGAGAATATTGAGAAAGACTGAGAAGGAGATGAATAGCATGTTTGGCAGAATGCATAAGCTCTGGTGGGGTGGGGGGATGGGAGGGACACGGGTCTAGATTTAGAACTTCATGAGATAAAGTCCAAGGAAGGTAGACATAATTATTGAAGTGTGAATTTAAGGAATGGAGGAAGAAAATGGGCCAAATGGGGCCCGTATGTCTGTGCGCTCATGCTCAGTTATGGGTTTAATAATTCACAATTACTATTTATAACCCAGCTTGCAAATATACCTGTACAGAAAGAAGTCAAATCCTACAGAAGTGTAAAATCAGCCTAAAATGAATAAGATTTTTTTTCTTAACTTCACGTGCCTTCAGAATTTACAATTCTGTTATTTGCTAAGCTTTTGCTACCACGTGGGAAGAAAGACACCCCTTAGACACAGGCCATGCTCTCAGAAAGCAAAACAGGGTGAACAAAACACTCAAATTCAGATCGGCCAGGATCAGACTGGAAACGTTCCTCCTGAGTGGCTGTTGCTATCTCCTCGCATTCCCATGGTATCATCTATAAAGTTCATTTATCAGATTTCCATCTACACAGAACAGCTCAAGTATAAATGCCAAAATAAAATAAAACCAAGAAAACTGTTTGAATCACAATCAAAACTCTATTTTTGAATGTTGCAGGTTTTATCAATAAAAAGAGTTTCTTAAAGGAATTAACATGAAAGACCACACAAGAGAGTTGTACTCAAAGATTTTCCTAAGTTGTCTACTATTTTTCAGTTTCTGTTTCAACGTGGCTTGTCACATGTAAGCCCGCACCATTCTGCCTGCCTTCCTGAACTGGCTAAGGTCATAACTGTGCTCTGGAAGTCAGGCTGCCAGTCTATCAGATGAGCTCTGAAGGTCTTTCTTTCATAGAGCTGTTTCTATTCCATATCTGCAAGTGTATACCCCTAATACGTCTCATCTGATTGGTAGCAATGATTGTTAGGTAATTTGTGGCTCCACTGCCCACCATTATTAATCCTCAGCCTTGCTAACAAGAGTCATGTTCTTAACATTATTTGTATATTTCCTGCCCCAAATCCTACATGTCATTCCACTGAACAGAAAATAAATACAGTACCTCAACCTCAAAAAAAAAGAATATTTCAGCATAGCCCACACTGTTTTCTACAAATCTTCAATTCCTCTACTGCAGTGAGGTAGCCAGTAGTTCTGTTCATTTTACAGAGTGGAAACTTTGCAGTGAGCTAACTTGGCCCTCTTTGAATCTGTAGAACCTGCCCTTGGGGGTCCCACTGGGTACTATTCACAAAGAAACATGAGTGGCCAACTCCTGACTATCACCTTGACCACCCTGGCTTCACAATGAGCCTAAGCCAAGAGAAGGGTTTGTATGGATTTGGAGGAAGAACTGATATCTGTTCTAGAGCTTTTGGAAGCAACAGTAGAGTTGGGAGTGTGTGTATAGATCACAATGGGATGATTCGGTCCAATGACACCTAGGGCTGTGTGACAAGAGAGAAGACCTGAGCCAGCACCGTCTAATACAAATGTAATGGGAACCATACTCATAATCTGCTATTTGACTTGTTGTTGTTTTAGATAGGGTCTCAAATAGCCCAGGCTGGTTTTAAACTTACTATGTAACTATGAATGAGGATTACAAAGTGTGCACCACCACACATAAGAACACCAATGCGTTTATTGTGGACAACAGCCACATTTTTTTTTTTTTGGTCTTTTCAAGACAGGGTCTCCCTGTAGTCCCAGCTGTCCTGGAACTCACTCTGTAGACCAGGCTGGCCTTGAACTCACAAAGATCCGCCTGCCTCTGCCTCCTGAGTGCTAGGATTAAAGGCATGGGCCACCACGCCCGGCTAACAGCCACACTTTTTAAAGTACAAAGAAAGTCACAACTGGTGGTGCAAATCTGTAATGGCAACTATTTGGGAGGCTGAGTTATGAGGGTCACTAGTTCAAGACAAGCCTAAGGAATTTAGCAATATATTGTCTCAAAATGAATAATAAAGCTGGGCGTGGTGGTGCACACTTTAATCCAGAGGCAGGTGGATCTCTGTCAGTTCAAGTCCAGCCTGTTCTACATAGCGAGTTCCAGGACAGCTGGGGCTACAGGGAGACCCTGTCTCAAAAAGACAAAAAAGAAAAAGAAGAAATACAAAAAACAGGGTTGAGACTGTAGCTCAGTGGTACAGCACTGTGTTGCTGCTCATGTGAGTGAAGTCCCAGGTTTGATCTCTAGCACTACAGAAAAGAGATCAAAGAAAGGAAGAAAGAAAGATATCTCACTGAGTTTGTTGTTGTTTTGGTCTTTTTGAGACAGGGTCTCCTTTAGTCCCAGCTGGCCTGGATCTTGCGATGTAGACCAGGCTGGCCTTGAACTCACAGAGATCCACCTGCCTTTACCTCCCAAATGCTGGGATTAAAGGCCTGCACCACCACACCCGGCATTCTCATTGAATTTTAATGAACCCAATATAGCCCCAAGATTTTCCCTTGCAACACGTAATCAGCATAAACCTGTTTATAAAGTATCTTTTTTCTCCCGTGCCTGTCTTATTTCAGACTTGCCACACTTCCAGTGCTCAGCAGCTCGTGGCTACTGTGTTGGACAGTCGAACTATCCAGATATCAGCAATAGGAAGGTGTGGACCTAAGGGCCAGAAGTTGAGCCACAAAGAGAAAGGTCTCAAAATCTGTGATCTAGGGGGTGGGGCCAGCAAGAGATGGCGTGGCAGGTAAAGGAGCTTGTGACGAAAGCCCGATAACCTGAGTTCAATCCCCAGAACCCACAGTGGAAGGAGAAACCAACTCCAAAAAAGGTCCAGGGTTAGATACCCAGCACTAAAACAGAATCAATCAAATAAGCAAACAAACAAACAAATCTGGGCGCCTACCTGGGAATGAGTTAGGGAGACTAGGGAAAAAGGTAGGGAAGCTGGGCAATGGCAGCTGATGGCCAGGTGAGGGCAGAAGAGAGCTTCTCTGGAGCTAGAGAGTCCTATGCAGGGACAGGGGAGGAGAAAAAGAAGGAAAGAAGGAAGGTCTGTTAGGCACTTTCCCAAGACGCTGCTATTGCAGCCTGGGGCTTACAAATCAGAGCTCTGGCACAGTCCAAGGAGCTACAGGGAAGGGGCACCTAGGCTGTCATTTGGGAGGCCATGCTGCCTGGGCTGGCTCATGACAGAGAAAGAGAAGGAAGGGGCTGAGTTGTAAACCAGATGGAATAAAAGGGACACAGTTCTTCCAGTACAGATGGTCCCCAACTTAACAATGGCTCAAATGAACAATTTCCCACATTAAACCGTGCTTTAATCCCAGCGCTCAGGAGGGAGTGGGTGTCTCTATGTTGCCTAGGCCTCCACAGCAGCTTCCTAGGCCTGGAAAAGATGAAAGAATGTTTCTGGTTTTCAGTGTATTTTGAGACAGGGTCTCCCTCAGTCTCCAGCTTTGAGTTTCTGATCCTCCTCCCAATACTGCCACATTTATTTAGGAGGTGAACCTTTTTGTTGTTGTTGTTTTGTTTGTTTGTTTGTTTTTGAGATAGAGTCTCCCTGTAGTCCCAGCTGGTCTGTAACTCACTATGTAGACCAGGCTCAGCTTGGGGATGGGACACAGCTCAGTTGATGGTCGAGTGCTTGCCTAGCATGCTTGAGGCCCTGAGTTCAAATCACAGCATCATATAAACTGAATGTGGTGGCTCATGCCTGTAATCCTAGCCCTGAGGAGGTTGAAACAGGAGGGTCATAGCTGGTCGGAAGCTGGCCTAGGTTACACAGGGAGACCCTGACTCAAAAACACCAAAACAAAAACTTCATTTGTGGGCCGGGCGTGGTGGGCGTGGTGGTACACACCTTTAATCCTAGCACTTGGGAGGCAGAGGCAGGCGGATCTCTGTGAGTTCAAGGCCAGCCTGGTCTACAGAGTGAGTTCCAGGACAGCTGGGGCTATAGGGAGACCCTGTCTCAAAAAGACCAAAAAAAAAACAACGACAACAAAAAAAACCAATGACAAAAAAATTCCTCTCTGCACATGCAGTAGTATTGTGAATTAAGAGCCCAGTTCATACCACTAGAATTTGACCTATGAAAGTGTTATACTGCACAGCAATAATTTAGGAGCTAAACAAGCACTTGAGCCCACAGTGTTTGTGTGTGTGTGTGTGTGTGTGTGTGTGCTTAAGAGATGGTTATAGGACTGATCCTCAGGGACAGGTTAGATGTGGGACTATGAAAAAGTAAGCAGGTGTTTTGGAGTCAGATAGCTCTGGGCTCTGATCTTTGACATTAATTTATTCTCTGAGCTTCAATTTGCTTATCTATAAAATGGTGATATTAAAACACCCAGAAAATTGCCTGATACATAGTAAGTGCTTAGTAAAGGGAACATTGGGATCTGTCCCACTAGCCATGTGAAAAGCCTGAGCAAGCTCGCCTTGCTCAAGCAGAGCTGGGCTAATAGCCAGAGCAGGGGCAACTGGCGGCTCCTGGGACCAGGAACATGCGGGGCTTCCACAAAGACGCTTTCAAGGCATTGGCCTAGCCAAACAGAGGAAGGTTCCACCTACCCCAAAGGAGATGTAGGCTCCCAGCAGGCTGCCAGCGATAGTTGAGTAGCCTCCGGTCATGACGACATGAACTTCAGAGAGTGTCATGTCTGCCAGGTAGGGCCTGATCAGCAGGGGGGCTTCAGTCTACAAACAAGAGAGACAGTAGACAAGCTGACGTGGGGTGGCTGGACACTGTCCGCACCAGATCCTGGCCTGCAAGTGGTGGTCACAGAGGGTCTCGAGGAATCCCAGGGTGGGTTCCGATTCAGCTGAGCCTCTCCGAACCTCATCGTCTCCTCTCTGTGGACAGACCTCGGTACTTCACTCCTAGTTTGATGATGCTCCTTGTCCTGAAGCCCACCATGTTCAAGCACCCCAGTCACCAACCCTCAGGGTTCACAACCTCCGAGACAGAAATGCTCATCTCATTTTCCAGGGGAGCAAACAGAGGCTTGAACGGGTTCCCAGAATGATCCCTGCTCACGCAATGCGAGGGGACGTCTGAGCTTCGGTTGGGGCCAGGATGCACCACCAAGAAAGGAGCTGGGCCTGTGATGGGCGTTTGCTTTGGGGCATGTGGGGAAGTCTGGGGCATTTTTTTTCCACCAGGATCATTCTTGGCAATATTCTGTGGGACAGGGAGATGGGGTGTGACAGTCCATCTTCATTGTCAATGTGACTGGGTTTAGAGTCACCATGGAAGCACCTCGTGGTGCAACTGTAAGGGTTTTTCCAGAGGTATAACTGAGGCAGCAAAGACCTACCCAGAATATGGGTGCTACCATCTCCAGAGTGGAAAACCCAGACAGAACAGAAAGGAGAAAGTGAGCTGAACACCATCCACCTCTGCTTCCAACCACAGACGCAGTGTGAGCAGCTGCCTCGCCCCGCTGCTGCGTGATGGACTGTGAGCCCAGACAAACTGTTCCTTTATTAGGTTGCCTTTGTCAGGCATTTTGTTACAGGGACAGGAAAAGTAACTAATATGAGAAATGAAAAATAATTTCCTGGAAGAAGATGTAGGAGGAAGGTCAAGAGAGAGAAATGACATAGATAACCAATAAGGAGCCTGGTAGAAGAGGGCTGTGATGTTAGAGGTGATAAAGCTATGAAGGTGTGGGCGGAAATGGCTCGAGGCTACAGAGCATCAGCAAAGGCCTCTCAGGTCACATTGGTTTAGGCTTAGCTGGAACTGGCAGAAGCAGCTACACAGTTTGACAGCCCAGCAGTCAAAACAAAGAGCTAAGGGCCGGCACCGGGGATAAGACCAGCCAAGTTGAGAAGAGGAGGATGGCGTGTCTGTCACAGAGTCCGACTGCTTTGACATGGAGGCAGAGGAGGGGACGAAGGCTCTAGAGTAAGCTAGGAAGAGCAGTGCACCACTTGTTTAGGTGGGGTATGGCATGAGGGGTGTGTGTGAGTGCCGTGTGTGTGTGTGTGTGTGTGTGTGTGTGTGTGTGGTATGTATACACAAGAATCCACCATGTTGTGGTACCGGGATGAAACCCAAGATCCTTCCCATGCCAGGCAAGCACTGCATCACTGCGTCACATCCCAGGCCTGTCCTATGAGTTTTGACAGATCACTGTGTAGACAGGATGGCAGGGGTGGGGACTGGAGCAGGGAGAACAGCTGGTGACTGCAGCGTCTAGGAGAGGCTACATGGCTCCCAGCAAGGAAGAAGGGCAGGTCCAGGGCTGGACGGGAGGCAGATGTAGAGCCAAGGGCCCTGGTGGGAACATGGAGAAGAGTGGAGCAAGTGGAAGAAAGGTCTGGCCAAGAAAAAGAAAACCTACAGGTTAAGACATGGTTTATTCCTGGGGGATCTTGGCAAAGCCATCCCCAATCCCCAGCCTCAGTTTCTCCATGTAGGTCTTGTGAGTCTCTAAGCTGATGACAACAGCCAGGCTAGAGTGGTAAAGGTGCCAAACAGGCTTTGTTTGGGTTTGGCATGACAAAGACGGGGTGTGCAGCCACCAAATGGAGCACCTCTGAGTGGCAGCCTTCAATGCCCCAACACGGGTTTTCCCCTGGAACTGAACTGGAGTCTTGCCAACCCGTGCCCGCCTTGTCTCTTTCGGGTAGCTGCAGTACCCACCTGGCTCACAAAGATGTTTCCTGCCACACTCAGGGTCTCGGTGGCTGAGGTGCCCATGGTGACCTGCATTAGCCAGGCAATCTGGAAGGAAGCAAAGTACTTGTGAACGGATGTTAGCAGGCTCCAGGGTCAGAAAGAGTGGAGGGGGGAAGTTCCTCAGAAGTCTTCCTTCCAACTCCCAGCCCAGCCCAGCCCACCCAGGGCCCTGCTGTGGCTTGAATGTCCTCTCTAAAACTCATGTTGAAATTGAATTAGCATTGTGGCAAAATTAAGAGGTGAGCATGTATTGGGGAGATGGCTCAGTCAGCAAATGCTAGCTGTGCAAGCGTGAAGCCTGGGGTTCAGATCCCCAGCATCCATGTAAAAAGCCAAGTATGCTCGCCAGCCATGGTGGTGCACACCTTGACGCAGGTGGATCTCTGTGAGTTCAAGGCCAGCTTGGTCTTCATAATGAGTTCCAGGACGGCTGGGGCTACAGGAGGACCCTGTCTCAAAAAGACTGGGAAAAAAGAACAACAGCAGCCAAGTGTGTTGGTGTTTGCTTGCAACCCCAGTGTTAGGAAGGAGGACACCTAGAGCGTGCTGGCCAGCCAGTCTAGCCAGGTGAGTGAGCTTCAGGTCCAATGAGAAACTATCTCAGAAAATAAGATGGAGGGCCACAGGTACAGAAAGATTCAGCCGGGCGTGGTGGTGCACACCTTTAATCCGAGCACTTGGGAGGCAGAGGCAGGTGGATCTTTGTGAGTTCAAGGTCAGCCTGGTCTACAGAGTGAGTTCCAGGGCAGCTGGGGCTATAAGGAGACCCTGTCTCGAAAAGACCAAAAAAAGAGAAAGATACTTGCTGCCAAGCCCGAGTTTGATACCCAAGCCCCAAACAGTAGAAGACAAGACCCAACTCTCCAAAGTTGGCCTTTGACCTCTACATAGGTCTATAGCATTTGCACATGCATACACACACATAGACAGATAGATAGATGGATAGATAGATAGATAGATAGATAGATAGATAGATAGATAGATAGACTTTTGGTCATTTTGATACAGGGTCTCCTTTTAGTCCTAGCTGGCCTGGAGCTCTCTCTATAGACCAGGCTGGTCTTGGACTCACAGAGATCCGCCTGCTTCTGCCTCCAGAGTGCTGGGATTAAAGGAATACGCCACCATGCCCAGATAATAAATGTTTTAAAAAGGATTGGGGCTGGAGAGATGGCCTAGCGGTTAAGAGCGCCAACTGCTCTTGCAGAGGACCCGGGTTCAATCCCCAGCACCCACATGGCGGCTAAGAACCGTCTGTAATGCCAATTCCAGGAGAACTCCAGTTCCAGGGGAATCCAACACCTTCTTCTGACCTGTGCAGCATTGCACGACACAGGTGCACAAACCTACATGCAGACAGTACACTCATACACACAAATAAATAAAATAAAATAAAAAAGGAAAGAAACCTGTTTACATTTCTTTACCAAAATGTCTAGCCTAGTTTCCTTCAGTTGCTTAACATTTGGTCGTATGCCAGAGATTGGAGTCACGTGGGGAAGGTTTGGGGCGCGCCGTCTTAGCAAGTCCTCCCTGGAATTTCCCCGTGCTGCTGCTTCGCCTCGGCTGCCTTGTCCAGTCTCTCTTCTGTAAGCATGTGGACACGGACTTCCCTTTCACCTTCCTCTTGTCCAGGCCCAGCAGTCCTTATCCCTCCAACCAGGCCATTGAGGGTGTGGTCTCAAGATCATTCACTTTATAGTGCCATTTGTCCAAACCCACGCTTGAACCCCTTCTCCAGATCTAGCACCAGTAACTATTTCTTATTCTGTGTGTTCTTAACATGACCATAGGCTGTTTTTCTTTAATTTAATTTATTTTTTATGTGTTTGAGTGTACTGCCTGCATGTAGGTTGGTGCACCCGTGTCGTGCAATGCCACGGAGGTCAGAAAAGGGCGACAGATTCCCCCAGAATTGGAGTTAAAGATGGTTCTTAGCCGCCATATGGGTGCTGGGAATCAAACCCAGGTCCTCTGCAAGAGCAGTTGGTGCTCTTAATCGCTGAGCCATCTCTCCAGCCCCAACCAAAGTTTTTTTTTTTTTTATTCCTGATACCACCCAAAGGTTCTGATTTACTCTGAGCTCTATTGGGTAAAACCTTAGAATCTTTTGCCAGGTTCACTGCTATCTGATGTTGTCCTATGCTGTCTCTTACAGCCTGATTTTATGCAGCAGATTTTATCAACTAAAGCACACTGGGCTGACAAGATGGCTCGGCAGGCAAAGGTGCTTGCTGCCAAGTCTGGCAACCTGAATTTTCCTCCTAGTCCCAGTTGGTAGAAAGAGAGAATTGACTACAGAAAAAGTGTCCTCTGACCTCCACAAATGCAGCCTGGTACACACACACACATACACACACACACACACACACACACACACACACACACAAGTGCAATTGATTGAAAAAACAAACAAACATCCACACATTTATGCCACTTAAGTCTGGTCAATGTGGCCCAATGTTCCTCAACATCTTCTTGGCATAAATTGTTTTTCCTCTAATGCTGGTGAGGCTTCAAGACCCCAGTCAAAGAGACTGTATTGGATTTAGTGCCACTTTTCCTTGGTATAAGGACAAGAGATCTGAATAGATGTTTGGTCAGTAGTAGATTCTGATAGAATGGCAAGTATGGGAGCAGAGAATTCTGGGAAAGCATGATCTTCAAGAGTAAGAGATTTGGGGACAGTGTGGACCCTAAGAGCACAGGATTCTGGGAAAACATGGATCCTGAGAGCAAGGGATTCTGGGCACAGTGGATCTTGAGATCAGGGGATTCTGAGAGAGTATAGACCCTGAGGGCGGGGGATCAAGAGATTCTGAGAGGATGCAGACCGGGCAGCTGGTGATGAGGAAAAGCACAGCTGCAGGCCTGGGGGACTCACCTTCAGGATCAGCCACTGCATGAGGCCCAAATAGTACAGAACTGACATGACACAGCTGAAGAAAACAATGATGGGCAAAACCTGCCAGGAAAGACACAGAGGACCAGATTAGAGATGCCAGGCAGGGCCCGGGAGACCTCGGACAGCCACCCCATTCAGCCTTGTCTCTTAGAGGCCTGCCCTGCCAGGCACAGGGAAGAAGCTTTGACGTAAGTACGGCGGTTCCAGGTGATCCTCCGTGGGCTCCTGTCTGGGCCTGCAGTCCCCTTTGGTCTCAGCGAGGCCACCCACAGCCACTCTCCCTCTGGTGTCACACACAGGTCTGTGCTGGGTTGGCAGTAGGGCTGCCTTTTACCTGCTCCTTTGTCTCAAGAACGACAGTCAGTCCTTCTCAGGGTTGTCATGAAGGTTAAAGGAGCTGGCTCCGGCCTAGCACTTGCATGGTCTCCCCCACTCTGTATGAGCTCCACTCTGGTTTAGGACCCTGGCCTTAATGAACCTCCTACATGCTGGGCCAGAGTGAAGGGACCCTCCTCGCTGTGGACTTCCCCTTCTGTGACATCAAGCTCAAAGCTTGATGACTCATCCAGACCTTCCAATCAACAGCCCATCTCTTCATTTTCTCTTCATCCAGGCCAGGACCTTGGCTTCTACCTCTTCCCTTCCAGGTCTATAGCTCCACCCCAAGGCTTTTTTGCTGCTGCTTTATTAATTATTTACTTACAATTATTTATTTATTTTAAAGATTTGTTATCTTTTTTGAGGGGGGTATTTTTGAGACAGGGTTTCCCCGTAGCCTCAGCTGGCCTAGAACTCACTATTTAGACCATACTGGCCTTGAAGTCACAGAGACCGGCCTGCCTCTGTCTCCCCAGTGCTGAGATGAAACGCATGTGCCACCACACCTGGCTAAAGATTTATTTTATTTTTAATTGTGTGTGTGTGTGTGTGTGTGTGTGTCTGTGTGCCTGTGCATCTGTGCGTGGGGATATGTATGCCTGAGTGCAGGTGCCATTAAAAGCCAGAAGAGGGCATCAGATCCGCCAGAGCTGGAGTTAGAGGTGGTTGTGAGCTGCCTTATGTGGGTGCTGGGAACCAACTCAGGTCCTCTGCAAGAGCAGTACCTGCTCTTAACCACTGAGCCATCTCTCCAGCCCCAACTGAAGCTCATTTATTATGGCAAAACTTGTATTTTGTTTTCTTTTGTTTTGTTTTGTTTTAGCAGAGGACTAATTTAATAACCTACAGCATGTCCATGCAATCCTGAGCTAAATTTAGGAAACAAAAATGATGAAGCTTGCCCGGGCATGGAGACACAGACCATTAGTCCTGGCACTCAGGAAGCAGAGACAGGTGGATCTCTGTAAGATCATGACCAGCCTGATCTATATAGTGAGTTCCAGGCCAGCTTGGGTACAGTGAGATTCTGCCTCAAACAAACAAGACTCAAGAACCCCTCTCCTCTCTCTGCACACTGTCCTTTTCCTAAACTCTTCACTTTCCCTTAGTGCCTGGGCTTAAAACTAAAAATGAAGAATGGAAAAAAAGGAGGCTTTCTGTGAGAACATGTAGGATGATTTCCAAGACAGGCTATTAAATGAGAAAAGGAGAGCCATACAACGAGCGTGTTGTATGGAAGATGACAAGGTATGTATGGGACGTTCCACTCAGGTAATCTGTAGACTTCTCAAACCTAGGTTCAAAACTAAACAGATGATCTTCCCTCATACCTCTCCTCTGTCTTTGTCCTGCTATTTATTTATTTATTTATTTATTTATTTATTTATTTATTTATATGAATGTACTGTCTGCATGTAGGTCTGTGCACCTGTGTCGTGCAATGCCGCAGAGGTCAGAAGAGGGCGTCGGATTCTCCTGGAATTGGAGTTACAGACAGTTCTCAGACGCCATGTGGGTGCTGGGGATCGAACCCGGGTCCTCTGCAAGAGCAGTCGGTGCTCTCAACCGCTAGGCCATCTCTCCAGCCCACACTCTTAACCGCTAGGCCATCTCTCCAGCCCACACTCTCAACCGCTAGGCCATCCCTCCAGCCCACACTCTCAACCGCTAGGCCATCTCTCCAGCCCACACTCTCAACCGCTAGGCCATCTCTCCAGCCCACACTCTCAACCGCTAGGCCATCTCTCCAGCCCACACTCTTAACCGCTAGGCCATCTCTCCAGCCCCAGTCCTGATCTCTTGAGAAATGTCTGCTGCTATAGAAAATTATAGGAACGTAGAGACTGAGCTCAGTGGTGGACTGTGATCGGGTGCATTAGCTCCCTTTCCAGATCATTCACTCTCTTTCCAAATTCTCCAATCTATTCAAAGTTCTTCATTCTTTCTTTTTTTTTTAGGGGGGGGGGTTTGAGACAGGGTGTCCCTGTAGCCCCAGCTGTTCTGGAACTCACTATGTAGACCAGGCTGGCCTTGAACTCACAAAGATCCATCTGTTTCTGCCTTCAGAGTGCTGGGATTAAAGGTGTTGCCACCACACCTGGCATATTATTCTTTTTAAAACAATGCTAATAGAAACATATAAATAAATAAATTTATTTTTATTTTTACTTTTTTTTTTTTTTTTTTTTGGTATTTTTGAGACAGGTCTCCCTTTAGTTCAGGCTTGCCTGGAGTTGCCCTGTAGGCAAGGCTGGCCTGGAACTCACAGAGATCTGCCTGCCTCTGCCTCCAGAGTGCTGGGATTAAAGGTGTGCGCTACCACGCCCGGCTTACTATTTTTTTTTAAGTGTAGTTGTGGGCCAGTGAGGAGTCTCAGCAAGTAAAGGTTTGCCTTGCTGTTAAGCTTGGTGCCCTGAGATGAGTCCCTGGGACCCACATGGTAGAAGGAGAAAAGCGACTCTTGAAAGCTGTCCTCTGCCCCCCACATGCACACAGTGGCACCCGCACACCCGCAATACATAAATACAGTCATAACGCCGGGCGTGGTGGCTTTAATCTTAGCGCTTGGGAGGCAGAGGCAGGCGGATCTTTGTGAGTTCAAGGCCAACCTGGTCTACAGAGTGAGTTCCAGGACAGCTGGGGCTACAGGGAGACCCTGTCTCGGAAAGACCAAAAAATAAATAAATAAATAAATAAATAAATAAATAAATAAATAAATAAACAGTCATACAGTAATAAAGTAATTTTTTTAAGTTTTTAAAGAAGACAAAGAGGTACCTAAGCAGCAGGGCACGTACCACCCACTGAGAAAACTTGTAGAGCATGCTGAAGAGGGCCTGGGCCACGGGGCTGCAGTGGGAGGAGGGAGTCCTGAGTGTGAACAGAGCTGACCCTGGGGTCAGCGTTGTTGTTGTTAGGGTGATACAAGAGGGTCTAGGAGGAGGGAAACGATGACAAGGACGAGGCAGGCATGGCCATTCTGCTGGGGGGTGGGGGTGTTAGGCACGCTAGCAAGATCAGGCCCAAGACAGATTCTGGCACTTAGTAATTGGGGATTGCTAGGAACCGAGGTGAGAGCAGTGTCAGAGGAGGGGTAGGAGCAGAGGCCAGGGGTCAGCCAATTAAAGATGACAAGAGATCAGAGGCCCAGAGATGGAAAGGACAGGCAGCCTTCCAGGAGCCCCCTGCAGAGAAGGCAGCACTGGTTGTGTTTTGAAAAGGGAGTCTTGAGCAATCTCTCAAAACAAGTGGGGATTCGAGGATGGTAAGGGTTCCCCTCAGTCTTTCCCCACCATCCAAGGCTGTATCTGGAGTTGGTCCATTCAACACCTGCCACTGTTCATCCCTTTCCAGGGAACATGGGCACTGGCTCCATAAACCCTGTTCCTGCCTTGTGACTCCTCCTCAATGCTGCCTGGGGCAGGAAGTACACACAGCCCAGAAGGTGACATCATTCTAGTCTCCCAGAAGCCAGACCCACAGAGCATCACGTACTGTCTAGTCAGCCGGTCCAGCTGATCATGTGAGGGACTGTAGGGGAACTGCCCAGACAGCCCCAGACCCAAGCCAGGAAGGAGTGCCCAGGACCGCAGAGTGGGCATCAAGAGGAATGTTCTAATTGTATGTAGGGACTGTTGGTGAGAAGGAAGCCACATTTGGGATGAAGTGGTGACGGACTCAAGAGGGACGGGGACTACAAGAGAAGAGAGGTGCCCTTTCTAGCTCAGTGGTAGAGCATCTGCCTGGCATGTGGGAGGTCCTGGGTTTGAGCCCCAGGATCCTCAACACTGGAAAGAAAACTGGGGGAGGGGAGGAAGGAAGAAAGGAAGGAAGGAAGGAAGGAAGGAAGGAAGGAAGGAAGGAAGGAAGGAAGGAAGGAAGGAAGGAAGGGTGGTGTTAGGAGCATAGTTAGCATGTAGAAGTTGTGTGAATTAGAAGTAGTTAGGATTGCCAGGCGGGGAGGCAGAGGCAGGTGGATCTTTGTGAGTTCAAGGCCAGCCTGGTCTACAGAGTGAGTTCCAGGACAGCTGGGGCTACAGGGAGACCCTGTCTCGAAAAGACAAAAAAAAAAAAAAAAGTAGTTAGGATTAAACTAACAGTAACGTGTGAAACATTATAATCTTAGAAAATTAGCACTTAGCTCAGCAAGAGGCCTGCTCCAGCTCAGGGCTGCTCTAGAGATGAGCACTCAGCACTCGGCCGGCCACAGAGGGGCTCAGCAGAGCCCAAAAACTGACCATACTCAATTGATTAGGTGGCCAGAGGCAGCACGGACACAAGGACCTGATAACCAGTCCTGGGTCCCCCGCCTTGATCAAGCCTGAGATTAGCACCTGACATGCACCCAGTGCACCCCACATGCCCAGCCTTGGCCTAGTTAAAGTTAGAGTGACTTTGCTCTCGCTCCCCCCTGGGGACCCACTGTGAGATGCCACTGCGAGCCTCTCAGCTGAGAGCACCCAGACTTGCTGCCCCCGTGACACCAGTTTGTCTGAAGTGCATGCTGACCCTGATGGCCACTGCTACTACCCGGACCGGCCTGCCTGAGCTGCCACAGCCCCAGTCTAAGAGATATCCACTTCAGCCAATCAGTGGGCTTTGTGGAACTCCGTAGCGTAGACTCCCTCTGTCACTTCCAAGAGATGAAGAGAATGCCATTTAGGTGAGCGGCCTTGGGGAGATAGGCTAGGACAGGACAGAATTAGAATTATAGAATTAACCCGTGTGGGAATTAATAAAATTAGATTGTATTATAATATCTGTGTCCTGGATTCCTTTGGACTTAGCCCATGCTAGTCCATGCTCATGGTGGGTGGGCTAGCTCCAGTTTTCTAAGGCAGGACATTTAATTCTAAGCTCCTTGTGGACAACATGATCTCAGTCCCCAAGAACAACCTTTGGCTCTGCAGTGCGTGGGATACTGGAAGAGCAGATAGCCCAAGGCAGTGCTGCTGGGCAAGCTCCTAGTTTGTGTCTTCTAGGAAGTCAGTCCTACTTGGTACCAGGTTCCTACTGATGCATGGTGCTCACTGCTACTCTACCGAAGGGGATAAAACTGTCTCCATTTCACAGATGGGTATACTGAGGACTGAAGTATGGACTGCCTGTCCAAGGTCATGAAGCTGAGAATGGGCAGAGATACTTCAGTCCCTGTCTGCAAGGAAGGTGGTCAAAGTCCAACTTAACTGAAGTTTTGCCCTTCATAAAGCTTGTTCAGGCTAGCACATGCCCCTGCTCTAGACTGAATGTTTGCACCTCCTAGATTCATGTGTTGAAACCTAACCCCCAGACAACAGAGAAGGGGCATTAGGAGGAGATTAGGTCATGGGTAGAGCCCCCATGAATGGGATTAGTGCCTTTTACAAGAGGCTCCGAGAGTTCCCTCTGCCTCTACCATGTGAGGACAGGAGAGAAAGTAGTCAGTGACCGGAAAGAGGGAGTCCTCGTCAGAGCACACCCGAGCTGACCGGAAAGAGGGAGTCCTCGTCAGAGCACACCCGAGCTGACCGGAAAGAGGGAGTCCTCGTCAGAGCACACCCGAGCTGACCGGAAAGAGGGAGTCCTCGTCAGAGCACACCCGAGCTGACCGGAAAGAGGGAGTCCTCGTCAGAGCACACTCGTGCTGACCGGAAAGACGGAGTCCTCGTCAGAGCACACCCGTGCTGACCGGAAAGAGGGAGTCCTTTCAGAGCACACCCGTGCTGACCACTGCTCTCCCTCCCAGCTTCCTGACCTCAAAGAATAAATTCCTGTTCTTTCTGAGCTAGTGCGTCTATAATTTTTGCCATAGCTTTCCGTAGTCTGAGCCATATTACTCTAGAGTCTCCACCTTACCCTTGGAACAAACTTCATCTTGCCTGGAAATGGGCTTCAAAACTATTCAAACTGAGCTCTGTGCCTCAGCCAGCCCCTGCCCCTCCTTTCCGCCATCCTGCCCAGTCTCTTCTCTCTTCCCACCCCTCCCCTGAATATCATGCCAAGGTTTCCCATGACTCCTTGATCACCAACTCCAAATGACAACTTTGGTTTTTATCTAATCTGATCTGTGTGTGTGTGTGTGTGTGTGTGTGTGTGTGTGTGTGTGTAAAATTTGGTACTGTTTACCACTGCCTTGGGCAGATCCTCAAAAACTACCCCCCAAACTCTAGGGAGATGAAAATATTTTCTTTTGCCTTAGGGGCTCCTGGGGGGACAGTTTGAGCAACACTGCTCAGCTTAGTAGATGGGGCTTTGTGCCAGAGGCCAGAGCCATCCATTGTGAAAGGCTGAGTGAGTGTGATCTGGGGTCAGCCAGACTCAGCAAGAAGGCTGAAGATAGAGGCTGGGATCGATGGAAAGTTGCTAGAAGGGAGATAGAGCCAAGGCAGGGATGGATGTAGTGGTATGGGGGGGGTGGCTAATCAAGAGGAGGGGCCGCCACGTGGACCATGCTGTATTCTAGGCACAGGAGAAGCTGAAGGTGAAAGAAGTTCCAGGGAAAGACTCAACTTCCTGAAGAAAAGATCAGTTGGACTGGAGCCCAGCAGGAAACAGCTTGGGTTCTGAGAAATCTGCAGGAGTTTAGGGAAGACTTCCCTGGGCGGGGACGCTGGCCAGAGACCTTGGACTAGATCCCTAAGGTTCACAGGAAGAGAGGGGGAACTCCTGAGCCTCCCATTCAACTCAACACCCAACAGAAACACCCTAGACGGAGGGGAGGGAGTCCTGAGCTTGGAAAGCGTGCATGTGTGTGTATGTGTGTGTGTGTGTGTGTGTGTGTGTGTGTGTGTGTTTATGTTTTGTGTCACAGAGACAGAAAGAGAGCGAAAGGGAGGGAGAGTGAGACAGAGAGAGAACTTGATTAGTGAGTTGCTTGAAAGGAAAGCCTGTGTCAGGGACTAGCATCTTAGTCCCCACCATCTCCCCATCTGGCCTAGAGTTGTTAAGTGTATGTTGCCATTGGCTGACACACTGACTAGGAATTTATCTGAGGGGACTCAACCTCCCAGGAGCCAGTAAATTGCTAGCATTGGATTTCACACTGCTGAGGGTGAACAGCGATAAGCCCCTTTATTTTTTCTTTCCTAACAGAGTATCTAATCTCCAAGTCTTTTGTTAGTATGAGTAGTTTTGTTTGTTTTTTGGTCGTTTGAGACCAGGTCTCCCTGCTGGCCTGAAACTTGTTATGTACATAAGGCCTTGAACTCAGAGATCTACCTGCTTCTGCCTGAGTGCAGGGATTAAAGGGGTGTGCCGTGCTGGGCGTGGTGCACAAACCTACGTGCAGACAGTACAAGGGTGCACAAACCTACATGCAGACAGTACATTCATACACATACAAGAATAAATTTTTAAAAATTAAAAAAAAACAGAATAACCCTTTAAAAACTATTCATAGAGCTGGACATAGTGGTGCATTCCTTTAATCCCAGTACTCTGGAGGCAGAGGCAGGTAGATCTCTGTGAGTTCAGATCTCTGTGAGTTCAAGGACAGCCTGGTCTACAGAGTGAGTTCCAGGGTAGCTGGGGCTATAGGGAGACCCTGTCTCAAAAATACAAAAAATAAAAAAATAAATAAATAGGTGTGCCACCACACCTGACTACTATGAGGTTTTTTTTTAATATATTTTATTTAATTTTTGTGTGTTTCATACACAACATCATAGTTCCTCCCCCCTTTTCTTTTGTCTTTTTGAAACAGGGTCTCCCTTTAGTCCCAGCTGGCCTGGAGCTCGCTATGTAGACCAGACTGGCCTTGAAGTCACAGAGATCTGCCTGCCTCTGCCTCCCAAGTGCTGGGGTTAAAGATGTGTGCCACCAGTCCAGCTCTATGAATAGTTTTTAAAGGATTATTCTTTTTTTTTTAATTTTAAAAAATTTATTCTTGTATGTGTATGAATGTACTGTCTGCATGCAGGTTTGTGCACCCGTGTCGTGCAATGCCGTGGAGGTCAGAAGAGGGCATCGGATTCCCCTGGAACTGGAGTTAAAGATGATTCTCAGCCGCCATCTGGGTGCTAGGGATCGAACCCAGGTCCTCTGCAAGAGCAGTTGGCGCTCTTAACCGTTAGGCCATCTCTCCAGCTTGGGTTATTTTGTTTTTAAGAGAGCTTTATAGCCGGATGTGGTGTGCAGACCTTTAATCCCAGCACCTGGGAAGCAGAGGCAGACAGATCTCTATGAGTTCAAAGCCAGCCTGGTCTACACAGTGAGTTCCAGGATAGCTGGAACTAAAGGAAGACCCTGTTTCAAAAAGACAAAACAAAACAAAACAAAACAAACAAACAAACAAAAAACCCTTTATATTTGGAGGAGAAACACATGACACCCCAGTGGTGTCTCCTCAGAGTAGGAGGAAGGACACTGAAAGTGCCATGACAGGTCTAGCCCAGGCCAGCCTTGCCTCCCTGGGTGATAATGGCTAGCTTATTGATTGGCTGGACCCTGTGTGACTCAAAAGGCAGGCCCTGGGCTGGAGAGATAGCTTAGGGATTAAGAGCACTGACTGCTCTTGCAGAGGACCCGGGTTTGATCCCCAGCACCCACATGGCAGCTGAGAACCATCTTTAACTCCAGTTCCAGGGAAATCTGACACCCTCTTCTGACCTCCACAGTGTTGCACGACACAGGTGCACAAACCTGCATGCAGACAGTACATTCATACACATAAAACAAATTAAAAAATTAAAAAAAAAAAAAAGGCAAGTCCTGCCTAGCACTGACAGCTGAAGATCTGATGAGTGGTTTGAGGAGAGGTACAAGTTGCAGAGATGTATTTTCTTCTAGAACAGAGGAGACAGCTAATACCCTTGATGGAAGGACACAGCAGACAGCCGGGCAGGCACTGACAATCTGGGATGGATACAGACGGCCCCTTCCTTCCTGCTTTTGTGGCGGAGGCTTTCATTTCCCTTGACAACTGCCTTCCTTCACTCTTAGGCCGTGGCTCCAGGTTTGACCATGGAAGTCAGGTGTCGCTGGCTATCGCTCTGATGTATGCTGTCAGGCTAAAAAGCAACTCCATAGGAGCTAGTGACACTCCCATCTTCTTCCCTCCCTCCGTCCCTCTCTCCCCTTTCTAAGGTTGCTAAATTGATTAGATGTAAACCTGGTAAATATTTGCCACTTCCTCAAGTCACCCTGCTCATGACTAAAATCAGAAACCAGAGTGACAGGGGACATCACACCAAGGTGATGCTGAGGATCCGGCAGGACCTAAGGTCCCTGCATTTTTAGGTTATAGAAACTAATCCTTTTTTGTCCCCTTAAGTCAATTTGAGTTTGCATTTCTATCACATACATCAGACTAAGAGAGGGGCTAAACTGTCAGGAAGTACAACCCAGACTTCCAAATACGCCCGGCCTGCATTACGGCTGTAAGAAGCTATGGGGTCGGGGGACATCAAAGGCTCCATTCCATCCCTGCTTCTTCCAGGCTGAAATGTCATTTGTCACCATGCCCCAATTCTATATTGACCCCTAAACACAAGCCTGGAACACTAGAGGGCCCTGAAAATGTAGCTGATCCCAGGTCCCCCACAGAGCTAGCTGCCCGCCTTGGCTCCCTGTGCCTGGCTTTCCCAGGAACTACTCCTTCAAATAATGTATTTCTAAGGGCTTCTTCACTCAATGTGTTTCTCCACCAGCACCCCAGCTTCAGCTGCTCCAGTTGCTGGATCTCAAGGCCTGGCCTTAGTAATTGGTCCAAGGATGGTCACCCAATCAGACTTATCTAAGGCAACCCAATCAGAGCTTAACCAGCTGGCAGAGAACAGTCAGCCCATGCTACATGTACTGTCAGAACAGACATCTGGGGTTGCTGGAGCGAACGTGGTGTGAGGGATGAAGCTGGCCCCAGAGGCTGGGCAGAGTCGACATGGGGCTGCAGCTGTGCGCTTGCAGCTCTGGGACTGCTCAGGTCTGTGCCAGCACCACCTGCCCTTCTAGTCTGTGAGCCAAGAAACAGCCCTGCCCCCTCCTTCCCGGGAAGCCATTGTAAATTAGTTTCTCAGTGTGCTGGAGGAGCTGTGACTTTAATCCCAGCGGAGGCAGAGGCAGATGGATCCCTCCCTATGAATTTGAGGCAAGCCTGGTCTACAGAGCCATATATAACTATATAGTGAGACCCTGTCTCAAAAAACCAAACCAAACAAACAAACAAAAAGCAAATGGGTTTCTACTACTTGCAAGCTACAGACCTAAGGAATACTGTCGTTTATAAACCAGGGGAGAACAAATGTTTTGAGCTCCCAGGCTCCTTGCCACTTAAAAACAGGGCTCTAAGGTGAGAACACAGAAGCTAATAAATAAGACCATTAGACCAGAATTCATTAGACTGCAGACCTTGTACAAGCAAACAGCCCCCTCTGAGCCTCAAGGTCCTCATCAATAAAAAGGGAACAGTGTTTTCCCTGGGGGTTGGTGTGAGCTCAAATGAGTTCTGGCGCAGGTCCCCTCTCCGTAATGGCAGCTGTTACTAGGACTTCCTTCCCCTTCCTCCACGCTGAGCTTTTTTCTCTCTTCTACAAGGGTATCAGGCATTTGGAGACCAAAGGTTTATAGAAGCCCTGAATTTTGCTTCAAAGTCAGCCCTTAGCCCTTGATGGGTGAAAACCGGGCCTTGCTGGGGAGGTTGAAGAGAGCAAAGCTCTTGAGCATGTCACAGTAGAACATGCCTGGAATCCCAGGACTTGAAAGGCAAAGGTTAGGAGGATCACGTATTCAAGGAAATCCTCGGCTATGTGACAAGTTCAAGGCTAGCCTGAGCTACATAAGACCCTATCTCAAAAATCAGGAAAGGAAGGAAGGAAGGAAGGAAGGAAGGAAGGAAGGAAGGAAGGAAGGAAGGAAAGAAGGAAGGAAGGAAGGAAGGAAGGAAGAGAGTTTAGCCCTGGCAAAAGGCCATGGGGAAGCCACTCCAGGGCCACATGGTCTCCAGGGCCACGTGGTCTCCAGGACATAGTGGCCCAACCAGAAGAGGCTGGCTCCCTGGGAGCCCAACAGATAGCCAGGGGCTCATCGAACATGGCCTTCCCAGCCGTCACCAAGGGACTTCCCAGGACTGCTACAGAACCACCATTTGTTTATTTCACTCAGCAAAGATCAGAGTCCTGGGTGTGGCTTTGTGGGGTTCAGGGTTGAGTGAGGGACACAAAGATAAATAAAACAAAGGCTTGGCCAAGTGTGGTGGCACATGCCTTTATTTATTTATTTATTTATTTATTTATTTATTTATTTATTTTTTTTTTTTTTTTCGAGACAGGGTCTCCCTGTAGCCCCAGCTGTCCTGGAACTCACATTGTAGACCAGACTGGCCTTGAACTCACAAAGATCTGCCTGCCTCTGCCTCCCAAGTGCTAGGATTAAAGGCATGCGCCACCACGCCCAGCGGCATATGCCTTTAATCCCAGCATTTGGGAGGCAGAGGTAGGTGGATCACTATGAATTCAAGGTTAGCCTGGTCTAAGTCTTTATATCAAGTTCCTGGCCAGCCAGGGCTACATAATAAGACCCTGTCTCAACAAAACAAAACAAAACAAAACAAAACAAAACAAATAAAAGCAAAGCTTGTCCTCAAATGACTAAATGCCACCATGACCAGCAACATGTGGAAATGAGCGATGAGTGGTCCACAGGTGTCTGTCTTCCCAGAATCCTGCATCCCTAGACTATAAAGCTTCTCCTTGCTGTCCCCACCAACATCCTGGCTCCCCTTCTTTCTACCTCTTCTACCTGCCGTTAACGTGTTAATCAGCCAATGCTCTAGTCAGGACTGTTCAAAACTTCAATGGCTCCTCATTTAATGGGAATAAAACCCAGGTGCTTATAACAGCCAGACCTTGTCTCAAAAAACCCCCCACAAACTAAACAAAAAACCCCAGATGCTTCTGCTTGGCATTTAAGGTCCTTAAAGGCTGAGTCCCACTGAACTGGCAGACTATCTCCCAAGGCATGCTTTCCAGCCGTTTTCACACTGTCAGAATGAACTTGGCTTTGTGTCAGCTTTCTCCCTTCTTCTTTCTGGGCTTTTGCCGACACCATTTCCTCTTCCTGCCTCTAGCTCCACATGCCAGCAGTCCTCCATGTCCTGGGGCTCTGCTACATCCTTACAGTGTCTTCTGAGGTCTCTAGTTATAAATATTCTCTATAGGCTCCATGCCTCTCTTATGTGCTTGAACCCAGGACCCTGGGAGGTGGCACTACGGTGTGTTTGTTGTTTAAAGCCAAGAAGTTATTGGAGGGCAAGAAGTCACCTGCAATAGGTCTTCAGCACTGTTCCCTAGAACCTTGAGCACCCCCATGCATGGTTACACAGGTGTGAAGAGAACAGTCCCTATAACCTAAATGACTGATGCTCAGTGGAGCTTATGAGGATGACTAAGGCTGCCCTTCCCAATGTCCTTGTACAGCACATAAAACTCAGCAAACTCAAGGGGCAAATGTGCCAGAGCCGCGCAGATCCTGGAAGATAGAAATCTGGGCTCCTCCTTTTCCCTGAAGCACGGGCATGAGTCAAATTCCTTGGGATGGCTGGACCTTCACCAGAGGGCTGGCTGGCACCACACACACTGAGTTCCAAGGAAAACTCACGAGAGGTCAGAGTCAGGGTGAGGAAGGATGGTCTGGACCTTGTTTGGCCCTACATGACCCCAGAAGTCCATAGCTGAAGCTGGAAGGCCCCTGAGTCCAACATCCCAACAAAGTAGAGAGCTCTGGGAACAGTGACCAAAGTAATGATAACAATAGTGGTCAGATCAGACCACCACAACGGGTGTGGGGGGGGAGTCTGAGGAAGGAGAAGGGGATGGAGAGGATGTGAGCTGAGACTCTGCCCCTGACTCTGCCCCAGGTCCCGCTCCAAAGAGACCCCGAGTAGGGGGTGCAGGAGGAAGCAGTGTAGGGGACCGGGGGAGGGGTACTGATGGAGTAGGTGGTGGTGCTGGTTCTGAAGACTCTGGTGACCAGGGAGGCACCCTGGGAGGGGGAACCCCGGGGCCCCCAAGCCCTCCTGGGGCCCCCAGCCCCCCAGAGCCAGGTGGAGAGATCAAACTTATGTTCCGGGCCCACTCCTTGCTCGTGGAGAAAGAATACTGCCAACTAGGAACTTGAAATCCACTGGGAACGGCACCGCGGACCCCTCTCCAAATGCTTGGCCCTACGCTTTGCCCTGGAATGGAGGCAGCAGCAGGAGGCAGGGGAGCCTGGGGTCCCAGTGGAGGCAACTCTGATACCGGGGAACCTGACGGGGGTGGTGGGAAGAGTGGGGGTGCTGGGAAGAGTGGGGGTGCTGGGAAGAGTGGGGGTGCTGGAGGAGGCGAAGGTCCTGAGTAGCCTGCTCTGCCCAGCCTGGAGGTGTCAACGCAAAGCAGTACACCATCTTCCATCGTCCCTGGGGGTGGAGCATTCACAACACTGAACGACATGAGGAGCTGGCGAATGAGAAGTTCTGGAAGGTATCCAGGCCACTGGAGCTCTGCTATGCCCCCACTAAGGACCCAAATGAACCCCACAAGGGCACAGCCAGAGTATGGGGACTACAGGGTATCCCTGTGTCCTGACTCAGCCTGCCAGCTTCATCTCCCAATGCCCCCAGCCCACCAGCCAGCAAGAGGACAAACGAGGACAGATGACTTCTCCACAAAGCATCGATATCAGATTCTTTATATTGTACAGTCCACTACTGCTTTTTCTATTGACCCCAACCATGCATTTGTTCCAGGTGATAGGGAAGTGAACAAACTCCTCACCCTCCTACCACAACAAATTTGCTTATTTCCCCTTTGGAGAAAAACAAAAAACAAAAAACAAAAAACTTCTGAGCCGGGCATGGTGGCACATGCCTTTAATACCAGCACTCAGGAGGCAGAGGCAGGCAGATCTCTGTGAGTTTAAGGTCAGCCTGGTCTACAAAGAGAGTTCTAGGACAGCTTGGGCTGCAGGGAGACCCTGTCTCAAAATGACCAAAAAAAAAAAAAAGGAAGAAACTTCTAGAACCTACTCATATGGCCCATATAGCCTCTCCATAGGGACAAAAGCACCTCTTCTCCATGGCACTATGTTGAAATCTGGGGCCAGGCACTAAGTGAACAAGGTACCAGCTGTGTGTGACTCTCTCTACCTGGCCTTTGGAAATGGAACGCAAGCCTGGAGTGAACTTCAGGGTCTCTAGACAGTTTGGGTGAAGGAGGTAGAAGGGACTAAAGTCCTCACTAAGCAAGGCATTTCAGAGGCTTTGACCAGGTTATCCCAAAGAAAAGAAATACAACCACAGGTCCACCCAGAACAGTGGACCCAGCATCATCCCCAGCGTGGGTTGCTCTGTTTTAAACTAGGGCTGGGATCTGCCATTGGACTGTGAGCTCTTCCAAACACAGTGGTAGCTTTACTCTAAATTTCTCCTATGACTGTAGATACATATAAATTTTTGTTGGAAAAGAGTAGAGAAAGAGGGAGAGAAGTAGGGGCAGGGAGATGGAGAGAGCCATGGTGGGAAACGGAGTCAGGACGGGCTTCCTGGAGGAGGCAGGTTGCTAGGGACCCTGAAGGAGGAGGGCTCCTTGACAGGAAACTGTCCTTTACAGGACCAGAGTTCATTCAGCATGTCAAGGTCTAAGGCCTTAACACCCCCCATCATTCCTCAGCCCCCCATTTCTTGCCCTTAGCCTTCTAGCAGTTCTGTGGAGTGGGGTTCATGTTTAAGGAGAAGAATGCAGAAACAGCACACTTCCTCACACTTGACAAAGTGTGGCACAGACATCATCACGTCAACATGTTGCTGGGTCCCTCCTACACCCCGAGCTACTTGTGCTTCATTAGCGTCCTAGGGATCGACCTGTGGCCACAGGAGCTCTCATCGCCTGGGCCCAGCTCCTCTCAGCCTGGCCCTGCCCAGCTAGCTCAGGCTCGCAGTGCTGGACCTGGGTAGCAGCAGCTTCCAACCCCTACTGGAGCAGAGTCAACTTACCTGAAAGGCAAAGACATCCTTGACCAGAGCCTCCCCAAAGACGAAGCTGGAGCCGGCCTCAGTGTAGCTCAGGAAGATCTGGAGGAGGAACAACAAACACAGGGGTTGGGGTTGAGGCAGGAAAAGGGGGACCACTGTGACAGCCCCCAACCACCATCAACAGTATGCTGAATCTAATGATACTTAAGAGAGTCAAACCAGGAGTGGTGGCACACCCCTTTAATCCTAGCACTTGGAAGGCAGTGGCAGGTGGATCTCTGTGAGTTCAAGGCCAACCTGGTCTATATAGTGAGCTCTAGGCCAGCTGGGACTAAAGGGAGACATTGTCTCAAAAAGACAAAAAAAAAAAAAAAAAAAGAGAATCGAATGGTAACTTCATATATATATATATATATATATATATATATTTTTTTTTTTTTTTTGGCCTTTCCAAGACATCTCCCTGTAGCCCCGCTATCCTGGAACTCTCTCTGTAGACCAGGCTGGCCTTGAACTCACAAAGACCCGCCTGCCTCTGCCTCCCAAGTGCCAGGATTAAAGGCGTGTGCCACCATATTTTATAGTAAGTTTGAGGCTAACATGAAGTATACAAGACACTGTCTTATCAAAGCAAAACAAAACAAAAGCAACAGTATAATATCAGGAGCCAGGGATGGTGTTAGCTCATGCCTATAGTCCCAGCACTTGGGATTGTCATGACGTCAAGACCAGCTTGGTCTATACAGTAAGACTGTCCCAAACAGGAGGAAAAAAAAAGCAGAGTCTGGGAAACAGCTCAGTCAATAAAATGTTTAATGCTTGCCTTTAGCCCCAGCTGGCCAGAAACTCACTATGTAGACCAGGCTAGCCTTGAACTCACAGAGATCTGCCTGCCTCTGCCTCCCAAGTGCTGGGATTAAAGGCATGCACTAGCATACCCGGCCCCAGCATCACAATATTTAATTTTATTTTTATTTTTTTTGTTTGTGTATGAATGTTACTGTCTGCATGTAGGTGTGCACCCGTGTTGTGCAGTGCGGAGGTCAGAAGAGGGTTGTCTGATTCCCCTGGAACTGGTTTTCCTGGAATGAGTTCTGATTGGAGTTACAGGCGGTTCTTAGCCACATGTGGGTGCTGGGGATCGAACCCAGATCCTCTGCAAGAGCAGTCGGTGCTCTTAACCGCTAGGCTATCTCTCCAGCCCCCAGCATCACATTTTAAAAGGACACATCAAGCTCCAGACTAGTGAGAGACCTTGTGGATGTATACTTGTGCTAGATAGCTATAGTGTCAACTTGACACACAATTCTCAACTGGAGAGTTGGCTCCATTGGACTGGCCTGTGGCCATGTCTGTGGAGTATTGTCTTGATTGCTGAGTAATGTGGGAGGGCCCAGCCCACTGTGGGTGGTGCCACCCCTGGGCAGGTTGTTGTGTACCGTGTAAGAAGGCAGGCTGGCTGGGCTGGAGAGATGGCCTAGCAGTTAAGAGCGCTGACCGCTCTTACAGAGGATCCGGGTTCGATCCCCAGCACCCACATGGCGGCCGAGAACCGTCTGAAACTCCAATTCCAGGAGAACTCCAGTTCCAGGGGTATCTGACACCCTCTTCTGACCTCCGCAGCATTGCACAACACGGGTGCACAAACTTGCATGCAGACAGTACATTCATACACATACATAAATAAATAAAATTAATAAAAAAAAAAAGAAGGCAGGCTGGGCATGGGCCAGGACAGTAAGCAGCGTTCCTCCATGGCCTGTGCCTCAGCTCCTGCCTCCAGGTTGCTGCCCTGAGTTCCTATGATGGGATCCCTCAGTGATGATCTGTGAACCAGGACATGTAAGCTGAATAAACCCTTTCCTCCCCAAGTTGGAAGTGGTGTTTTGTCACAACGATTGAAAGGAAACTAGAGCAATATGTCAGGAATAACACCAAGATTGTCCTCTGACCTCCATACACACATGAGGACATGGACACGTACACACACGAACAGCTCAAGGGGCTGGAGTAACGGCTCAGAGGTCAAGGTGCTTGCTGCTGTTCCAGAGAACCTGAGCTTGGTTCTACTCATCCATCTCTCCAGCCCCTAACTGAAGACCACTGAAGGCTGCATGCCCTGGTGTCCTTGCCCTGAGAGAAGACCCCACCATATCAGACCCACCCTCTGAAAGGACCGCTTGGCCCCTTGGGCTTGTGGCCCCAGATTAAGAGAAGCAGCAACTACTCTGCCAGACAGACGCCGGCCATCATCCTGCTGCGGCACCCTAGTCTTCATCTGTCCTCCTGGTCCTAGCCTTTCTCTGTGACCTCCGCATCCACCTAGACCTCAGATCAAGTGGCTTCTCCCCCATTCCTCAGCAGCCAGGCCCCCGCACGCACCTGGATCTGATCACCCAGCCACTGGAAAGCCACAAATCCTGGTTCTGTTCTGATGATGAAGAGGCCAAGGACAAACTGCAGCCCAAGGCCCCAGGCCACAGCCCGCCATGACACCTACGAGGAGACAGAGAGGTCACTGGTCAGCCCAGCTACCAGGGAAGATGAGCTCTGTTCTGCCTGGGTAGTTAAGACCCAGCCCAGCCCTGGGCCTGGCAACAGTCTCGCAGGGTTCAGATCAGGCCAGCTCCTGCCGGCAGTGGGATGGGCAGTGGGGAGGGACAGTGCGGGATTCTAACCAAGGATCTTCCACCCCCATCTGTCCTTTATGGACTCTCGGCACCCTGACCTCCACTCTCTCAATGGGTTATACAACAGAGAAGAGCCTGCCTGGGCCCCAGACCTGCTGGTCCTGCTCAGCATAGAATGACTTGTTAGCAATTCCCATGCTCAGGAGAGCATCAGATGCTCTGTAGCCATGCTCTGAAGCACACAGGAGTCCTAGAGCATGGTTGTGCAGCCATGGAGAGACATTGAGAGAAGAGCTCACTCACCCAGTGCAGCAAAGCCCACCAGGACTGCACGGGCAGGCCCTCCCGAGTGGGCAGACATAGGGAAGTAGACGTAGAGAACCCCTATTTTAAGCTAGTGATTCCAGAACACCCTTGGATTCTTCCACAGACCTTGGAGCTCAGATTCCCTGTTTTCTGGGCTGGGAGTGATGGGGTTGGTTCCTGATACTACAGACCCAGGGAACATATCGCCAAGGGAATAAATGTCCCCAGTGGCCTATAAGTTTAAAGACATATCCTGCAGCTCTCCCCCAGAGGTCCGTTATCCCCTGGGGAATTCAAGGGGCTCTGCTAAGACAGATGACTTCCCACTTAGTGTCTCCAGTCCCAGGATGTCCCTCACCAGCTCCACAGGGAGTTTGTCACAATGCACAACAGAGACAAAGCCTCTGCTGCTCAGAGTAGGTATGTGCATCCCACCCCAGCCCCAGCCCAAGAGAGCACAGAGCACCCACTGGCTTCTAGAGTAGGTATGTGCATCCCACCCCAGCCCAGCCCAGGAGAGCACAGAGCACCCACTGGCTTCTAGCCTGGGTCAGCAGCTGAGCACTCACAGCGCGGTGATGCTTCGAACCAGCGAAGAGGAGGACGAGGAACACGCAGATCCCCGCAAAGGACACCAGCTGCTCAGGCCGCCGAGAGGTGTCCAGAGACAGCCACAAGATCAGGCCCAGGCCAGCAGCGAGGGCTAGACCTCTACAGAAGAGAGTCAAGACAAAAGCCATCAACCTGAGCATCTGTTTCTCTCTCTCTCTCTCTCTTTCTCTCTCTCCTCTTACACACACACACACACACACGCAGTAATACCTAGGGCCCCAGAGGAAAGTTTAGTCAAAATCTTTCCTCCAGCTCTACACAATGCCCTGCCTGTGGATTACAGGTTTCGTACTCTGTTGGGAATTTGGCAACTTGGCCTTTGACAATTCCGGACCTGATTCCCTCCATCTTTTTGAGTGGGTCTTTAGGAGTTTCCTCAGAGACAGTCGCCAATCAGAACTCATCTGGATGTGCCAGAGAAACCCTGTAGCTCTCTAGAGTTTCTCTGGGCAGTGGTCGTGTTTCTGGCACAGAACGCCCCCACTCCGGAGTGCACAAATGAGGAGCCATGGCAGAGTCCAGGCCGTTTGAGTGGCACTGCTCTGCAGATGCGCAGGATGGGAGACCTGTGAAGCCCGGCTTCCTCCACCAGAGTTCAAATGCTGCTGTGACCAGGCTTTGGGGCAGGGACAGAGGTCTCTGGCAAAAACAAGACCACCCTGGAGACGCCAAAACAGCGGAGCTATGGGCGGCATGCAACGTTAGTTTGAGAAAGCCACAGGCATCAGTGTCCAATTCCAACCCATGGCAACGGCCCTGCTTTGTAGGCTGAGCCCAGCGAAGCCACAGGGGCAGGTTATCCAACCAGCCCGCGGTACTTGCCTGGGAGTTCATGGCATGAAAAATGATTCTGGAGTCTGAAGATTTAAGGTCTTGGGCTGGTGAGATGGGTCAGCAAATAAAAAGCACTTTGTTGCAGCAGCCTGATAACCTGAGCTCAATCCCTGGAACCCACGGGTGAAAGGAGAGATTCCCAAAGTTATCTTCTGACCTCCACATATGCCATGTGGAACATATGTATGTATATGTACCCACACACATATCATATGTTCACACCCATACTCCCTTCTTCCTGTCTCTCACCTTTTGGACCATGCGTCCTATCTACTTGGTATATTTTTAAAGTATAGCTGGGCATGATGGTGCCTGCCTTTAATCCCAGCACTCAACGAGAGGCAAAGAAAGCAGATCTCAAGGCCATCCTGGTCTACATAGTGAGTTCCAGGCCAGCTGGGGCTACGCTAGTCTTGATGGGGCTGACAGCTGAGTCTCGAGACTTTGGACTCTGGATTCTTGAGTCGATGTTAGAACAAGTTAAGACTCAGAACTGGGATGGGACAGCCGTCCTTGCGTATGTGAGGGGTGCACAGGTTTGAAGTGAGCCAAGGAACAATGCTATTGTTTGCATGTGTTTGTTTGGTTTCCCCCCCATTAAAACTCATGTTTGTTTTGTTTTGAGATAGAGTCTCATGTAGCCCAGGCTGTTCTTCCTGCCTCCGCCTCCCAAGTCCTGGGATTATAGGTGTGCGCCCCAGTGTCTGGCTTCTTGTGTTGAAATTTAACTGTCACTGTGGCAGTATTGGGAGGGAGGGCTTTTCTTAGGTAATTAAGTCCTTTCTTTTTTTTTTTTTTTGTCTTTTCAAGACAGGGTCTCCCTGTAGCCCCAGCTGTCCTGGAAACTCCACTCTGTAGACACAGCTAGCCTTGAACTCACAAAGCTGCCTGCCTCTGCTCCAAGTGCTAGGATTAAAGGCATGCACCACCACGCCTGGCTCTTTTTTTTTTTTTTTTTTTTTTTGCTTAGGTCCTTTCGTTGAAGAAAGGGTGACATGAATAAATTCTCACTTCAAAAGTCTGGGCTAGTTTCTATGGGAAGCAGGGCCATGTGCCTCTCCTATTTCTTCTCTTCCAGACTTCTGCTTGTCTTGCTTTCTGCCATGGGTAGAAGATGCATGAAGCCCTCATGAGGCTGATCCGATGTCAGCAACAGACTCTGACTTCCCATACTTCTGACTATGGGCCAAAGTAAACCTCTCTCTGGTAGGGTGGGGGGTAGGGAGGGGGACAAAGGTATAAATTTGATTTGTAACATAATCTTGTTCAAAAAAAATATATATAAGGGGCTGGAGAGATGGCCAAGCAGTTAAGAGCGCCGACTGCTCTTACAGAGGACCCGGGTTCGATCCCCAGCACCCACATGGCGGCCGAGAACCATCTGAAACTCCAATTCCAGGAGAACTCCAGTTCCAGGGGAATCCGACACCCTCTTCTGACCTCCAAGGCATTGCACGACACGGGTACACAGACCTGCATGCAGACAGTACATTGATACACATACAGAAATAAATAAAAATTAAAAAATATATATATAAATAAATAAATAAAAATTAAATAAAAATAAAGTAAACCTCTATCTTTTTTTTTTTTTGTTTTGGCTTTTCGAGACAGGGTCTCCATGTAGCCCCAGCTGGCCTGGAACTCACTCTGTAGACCAGGCCGGCCTTGAACTCACAAAGATCCGCCTGCCTCTGCCTCCCGAGTGCTAGGATTAAAGGTGTGTGCCACCACACCCAGCTAAACCTCTATTCTTTATAAATTTCCCAGTCTTTGGTATTCAGTTATAGCAACAGAAAATAGTACAAGGCAGGAGGGTCTGATGCTTTTCCCTTACCTCTCTCTCCTCTCTATAATGTTTCCATGGTTTCCAGACTTTTTGGGGTTGTTTGTTTGTTTGTTTGTTTGTTTGTTTTGGTCTTTTTGAGACAGGGTCTCCCTGTAGCCCCAGCTGTCCTGGAACTCACTCTGTAGACCAGGCTGGCCTTGAACTCAAAGATCCGCCTGCCTCTGCCTCCCAAGTGCTAGGATTAAAGGCGTGCACCACCACGCCCAGCTGTATTTATTTTTAATTATGGGATGGATAGGTATATGTGAGTGCAGGTGCCTGAAGAGGCCGGAGGTGCTGAGTTCCCTAGAGCTGGTGTTACAGGTGGTTTTGAGCCATGACACCTGGGTGCTGAGAACTGAACTAGGATCCTCTGTAAGAGCAGTGAGTGATCTTAATAACTGAGCCATCTTTTCAGCCCTTGAACTTAATTTTTTAAAGTTTTATGTGTATGAGCCTTATGCCTGCATGTATGTAAATGTGTCCGTATCATGCAATGCCCAAGGAGGTCAGAAGAAGGCATTGGATTCTGTGGAACCGAAGCTATGGACCACTGTTAGCCACCACGTGGATGTGGAGAATCAAACCTGGGTCCTCTGCAGGAGCAGCCAGTGTTCTTAACCGATGAAGGATCTCCACCCCCCCCAAACTTTTTAAATAATTAAAAATTTTTATATTTATTATTGTTGTGTATGGATGGGGGCACATGTGGAAGTCAGATGACAACTTTTGGGAGTCAGTTCACTCCTTCGACCACAGATGGGTTCCGGGGATAGACCCCCACAACTATTGTTCATGGCTAGTTACATCAGGATCCCCTGCAAACTAATTTAAAATGTTGGCCCTCGGCCCCAATCCAGTCTGCTGAACTGAGCTCCAGGGGTATTCCCTAGCAGTTGTGATCTCTGAGGATGGATGACAGGTGATCATCTAACAAGGGTCCTGAAAAGTCCTCCTGTCCTTGGGTGGGCCATGCTCTTTGAATACAGGAAACTCTTACAACTCAGTTACCTATTGCACCAACTGTAAAACCTAGCACACCACCAGAAAGACAGCTGCTGCCTTTGAAGCACCCAAGTACCTCTGCCCGGGGCCCCAGGGGACCAGCAGGGTGGGGCATCTTCCTCCAGGCCCACCAAAGGCTGTGAGTTCACTCACCTTTTCAGCCAGAAGCTCAGACGAGAATGGCCTCGAATCAGCACACACCTCAGCTTGGGCCCCAAAAGCCTCTTGAGCAGAGTGTAAGCCAGGAAGACTAGGACCACACAGGTGATCACCAACAGGGCCAGGGCCCTCTGCACGTCCAGGAGGCAGGCGATGAGTAGGAAGGCGAAATATGCTGCAAGATGGGTCAGAGAAGGACTCAAGAGGGGGAGACACTGCTCCAGGCCCCCCAGCCCTTCTGCAGGCTCTGCCTCCCTCTACCCAGAGCAGAGGGGAGGGAAGTCACTCGGTTTCTCCCAGCCTTGATTTCCTTATCTGGAAATGAAAACACTCAGGCCTACTATGCCAAAAACATTATTAGGGAGTTGGGGATTGGCTCGGTGGAAAGGGGAACCTCACTTTGTCTTGTGGTTGGGACCTCACGCATCCAGCACTTTATTGACCCAGCCATCTCCCCAACCCCATCAACGACCATTGCTTTACCCTTGCTTTGTTCTCCTGTGAGAACAGATGCTGGTGGCCGCACAGGGAAGGCACCCATCCCTGGCCATGAAGACTGGAAAGGACTCAGGCACAGGTGAAAATGTGGGGTGAAGAGTGGGGCACAGTGGCACACGCCTTTAACCCCAGTACTCAGGAGGCAGAGGCCGGCAGATCTCTGTGAGTTCAAGGCCAGCCTGGTCTACATATCAAGTTCTAGGCCAGCTGGGACTGTAGGAAGACCCTGACTCAAAAAGAAAAGGAAAGAAAGATAGAAAATGTGGGGTGAAGCCAAACAAGTCTCACCCCAGCTACCATTAGACTAGTTAGAGGAAGGCATAGTGGGACCCAGAGAGAGGCTAGAGCCTCACGAGCTGGTCAAAGCCCAGGGTGCTTGTGGCACGATGAGCCGTGGTGGAGCCCTGGCACGGTACTAGGCCTTCAGAGAGGAATGCTTTGTGGTGTGTAGGCAGACAGAGCTTGTAAGCTCTGAACACTCCCAGCAAGCACAGGAGCTGCAGAGGCAGGTGTACAGTGGAGAAGGGGCACCCCCCCCCCACCAGAGAAGCTAGAACAGTTACAAAAGTGAACTGGTCAGTAGATACCTGAGGAGTGGTAGTGGTTAAGGTCTGCTGGGAAAAGGGTTCTGAAGGGAGAGTCCAGGTTGATAGAACTCAAGCTCCTATCACTCTGGGAGATGACAACATTGAAGTACAAAATGAGGCGAGTAGTAAAAAATAAAGCTTCCTTTCTCTCATAGGAAGCCCTTACAGAGTTGAATTATGTCTCTGTCTCTGTCGTCTCTGTCCCTCTCCTCCTTGCAACTCTAAGGCCTGCCTTTCTTCCTACCAACTAGAACTCAAGACAACCGTGAATTATAACTCTTTTTTGTTGGTGATTGATTTTAAGATAGCTTCTTCTGTACATAAGCCCAGGCTGGCCTAAAATTTACCCAGGAACGACCTCAGGTTCCTGCTCCTCCTGCCTCTACTTCCCAAAGTACAGGAGTTATAGGCGTGTGTCACCACGCCTGGGTTTGTGAAGCGCTGGGATCGAACACAGGCTTCCATGTATCCCAGACAAGCACTCAACCAACTGGGCAACTGCCCCAACTCCACCCCCTTTTTTGCAAAAGTTCTCATGTAGCCTAGGTTGGCCTCGGATTCACTATGTAGTGGAAGCTGGCCTTGAACTCCTGATCCTCCTGCCTCTACCTCCTGAGTTCTAAGATTATAGGCATGTGCCACCATGCCCAGTTTCTTCTCCTTCTTTCTAAAAAGTCCCCATGCTCATTAACATGTTCAAAGTGTTTCCCATTGCAAACATGTTCAAACATGTGGCCATCCTCAACCTTCTATCACATCCTAACCCTAACATTTCCTTCCTGTTCTAATTATCACCAGGAAATGGTGGCTCGTACCTATAATCCCAGCAATTAGGAGGTTGGTGCCGAGGCTTCCCACAGATTTGAGTCTAGCATGGAACATATAGTAAGCTCTTAGCCAGCCTAAGTCAGACTGAGACCCAAAGAGTCGTCTACACTTGCTATCTACAGGCCTGATTTCCCGTCCTCTCTACTTCATTTGTGTATGCCACTACTCTAAAGTCACCTTGACATTTCTGTCCCTAAATCTGAGCACTGTTCAGCCTTCATTTCCCTCATCCCACACGCAGGACCACAGCCTCCTCCATCCCGCACGCAGGACCACGGCCTCCTCCATCCCACACACCCAGTCACTTCTCCAGTTCAGCAGGCTCTGCTTCCCCCTCGATGCTCAGACCCATCCCTGTGTGGCCCAGCTCTGTCTTCACTTCATCCTCACACACCCGGCCCTCAGTGTCTCTTCCATGTGACATCTTCCTGCAGCTGTGCAGGGTCCCGAGTTGTGAAGTCCGCCTGGGCACTTCCTAGTTCAAATCCTTCAGTGCTGATCTGTGGACTTCAGGGTCAAACCCAAGTGTCCAAACATTTCCTTACCCTCCCCGTTCCTGATTACTGGGCCCTTTGCAGCCCTCTGGCCTCAAGCGCACTCCTTGTCAGGAACTTTACCCTCCAGCCACACATGTACCAAGACTATGAAAGCCCACACCTGCGAGCTTTCACCTTTGCTCTGTGCCTTCTGTGCTTGGAGGGGCCTTCTTATTCCTTGGCCTTCTCCTCAGCCTGGCTGACCTCTGCTCTGCCCATGGACCCTGAAGTCACCTCCTGGAAGTCCTCCCTGACCACTCCTGCTTGGAGCTTCCAAATGGCTGCCTGCATTATATGGGCATAGTTGGGCCTCTCCCTTGCTGTCCAAGGTGGGACTTGGGAATCTGATCTAGTCCAGCTTGACTGAAGCCTCAGCTCCTATTTTGACCTGGCTGGGTCAATGATGTCTTTTTAAGACAATATCTCCTTGTAGCCACAGCTGGTCTGGAACTCCCTATGTAGAACAGGCTGGCCTTCATCTCACAGAGATCCTCCTGTCTCTACCCTCAGAGGGCTAGGATTAAAGGTGTGTGCCACCATGCTCTCTTTAACAGACATTGTTTGACTAGCCAGATAAGCGAATGGACCTGCCCTATGCTGTGGAGACCAGGGTGAAGTGACTGTCCCCTGAGTGGACAGGGTGAGTCCCCACCTACCAGTGCAGAGCAGGCTTATGCAGATCCACTGAAACAGCTGCTTGTGCTGCTTGCAGAAGCTTCTCGCTTGCACAGCTGACTGCAGGGTCCTCCTGGGGGGGAGGACCAGCGGGGTTTGTGAGCAGCCCCCACCTTCCACCCCAGCAGGGTTTGTGAACAGCCCCCACCTTCCACCCCAGCGAGGATCCCCAACACCTCCAGGTAGATGATGCCCAGTGCAGTGGTGCCAGGCCTTGCTACCCAGCAGGGCAGGGCATCCCAGAGCTCACTAAGCCATGGTTCCACACACGCTGAGACTTGGGGCCACTCCATGGGGTGGGGCCATCTCTGCTCCAGGGTGCATGGGGGATCAAACCCATAAGGAAGAGGCTTTTGGCCTTCAGAAAGGTATAATCATGGCTGCCCAACCCCTGTGTGGTTTCCCCCTATCCCCTGAGGAAGGCTGAGAGGCTCTCAGCCCTGTTTCCCGAGGGTGCACACATTTATCATCTGATCCTTCAGTGCCTGTTCCAGAGACTAGTAAGACTAAGTGGCTGGCCCCCTCCCACTGCATGGGTACTCAGCATGGATGCCAATCTTTGTTGGTCACTTGGTCACTTGCCTGTCCCTAGAGAAAAGGCTTCTACCTAAATCCCTCTGGAGCCCCACAGGGCAAGCACTTAGCAGATAGCACTCGTGTCAGGTAATTGCTCGGCTGTGCAAAGGCTCCCCACCTGCCTCAGGTGAACGAGGCGTCTTCCCTAGTGTACCTGCCCCTACCCTGAAGCTAGATGATCCCTCACTCACCCTCATACTCTGCTCAGCACCGTATCCCACCAGCCAGGACCCAAGTTCTAGGCTCGTACCAGACTCTCTGAGCTGGTCTTCTGCCCTCTGTGGGAAGTCTAGCCCAGTCCAGGTGTCTGAGTTTTGGGGTTTCCCCAAGGTGGCTCAGAAGCTAAACAGGGTATAAGGCAGGTAGGTGGGGGAGGTTGCAGGGAAGCCTGAGGTGTCTGCAAGGATTTAATACTGGCTGTTTATAAGCAAGCAGGCAGACACCTGTGTCCGGCTCGCCCCTGAGCAAAGGCCAGCTCAGTGTACTGCCCCTTCATTCCTTTGAACAAGCCTCCCAGGACCACCCATATCTACCAGGCCAGGCTTCCATCCTATTCTCCAAACCACCCATTCCCTCCTAAAGATCACCTACCATCTGGAGAAGGGCTGGGGCTCGGCTTTGTTCCCATTGCCTCCACCCTCTGTGGGCCTGGAATCGATGCCAGGGAGCCGACCTTCTTCCTAAAGCCAGCAGGAAGCTATCAGGCCCAGCCTTCCCACCAAGAGAACACTATGGCTGAAGACGGCCTGGAAATGGGAGAGACCCTGGCTGCCTGTGCGCTCACAGGCATCTCCTATGTGGACTGAGGCAGACTAGACTTTTGTACAAGAAATAGAAGGCTACTTAATTTAATTCTACAAAGCCTGCATTGAGCACCTACTGTGTCTGCAAGAGGGAGGATTGCCTGTGATTTGACCATGGCTGCTGGAGACAGAAGGACATCCCTAAGGGAGCCTCCCAGCAGGACCACCTCAGGGTTCAAGGCCCCTGCCCCACTGCCCCTGCAATTGTTTGGGAAGGGGAGAGAGGACATTCTTTTTTTTTTTTTTTTTTGAGACAGGATTTCTCCGTAGCCAAAGCTAGACTATAACTCATAATGTAGACAAGGCTGGCCTTGGCCTTGATCTCACAGAGCTCTGCCTGCCTGTCTCCCAAGGGAAGGAGTCTTGTCAGAGGAGGTTAAGAGGGCAGAGGGTGTTGTATCTACAGCTGGGGCTGTGATCCTCAACTTTGCTGCTTAGGGGAGTCAGGAGCAGACTACAAGCTCTTTGAAAGCTGGGGCTCCATCAGGGACCCGGCACTGTCCTGCACGGCCCTTCTCATCTTACAGGCTCTTCCCTCCCGAGACCATCTCTGACCTTTCAGATGAGGACAGGGAAAACAGCTCAAAATGGGCTCAGGAAGTATGGGGGGGGCACTGAGCAAGCAGAGGTGAAGACAGGCTAGAATGGAGGAAGAAGGCGGGCAAAAGCCCCTCCCACCCGCAGTCTGCCAGCCAGGTGAGAAGGCCCAGGAACAAGCAGGACAGACCAGGCTTTCCAGGAACTCAGCTCCCAGGTTCTCCAAGCCGTGGGCCACAGATTCCAGAGAGATGGACTCTCTTTGCCTTGAAGTGTCGTCGGCCATGTGCCGGGCCTTGCAGCTAAAAGACAAAAGTCAGTGAGGGCCCAGAGTGGAAAGGAAGGCAGGGAAGAGGAGGGCAGCAGGGGGTGGGGGAAGGGCACCCTTCCTGCCCTCACTGTGATCCTGTGGGAGGCAGGCCCTTGAGAGCTCCAGGTATTCCAAGCAGGAACAGAATTGTCCCCACGTCACCAGGAATGAAAGGAAGGAACCGAATTTGCAGCTGATGTGGGTGCTTTTCTGAAAAGAGGCCCTGGCCTTGGTCGTTCTCGAAAACGGGAAGAGTCACTGCCAGGCCTGAAGTGCTCATGTCATCCATTCGTCCATCTTGAACACATCATCCCAGGGCCTGGATCCAACCAGACCTGAGGCCAGCACCATCCCTGGACTTCTCCATTCAAAACTTAGTATACTTTCTTTTATGGTGAAGCTATTTATAGGTTTTACTTTAACTGTGAATAAGAGATCTTAGTCTCCCCCCCCCTTTTTTTTTGTCTTTTTGAGACAGGATGTCCCTTTAGTCCCACCTAGCCTGGAGCTCGATATGTAGACCAGGCTGGCCTTGAACTCACAGAGATCTGCCTGCCTCTGCCTCCCAAGTGCTGGGATTAAAGGTGTGCGCCACCACGCCTGGCCTTGGACACCCCCCCCCCGTTTTTCCTCTTTCCAGTTCCCTCTCTTTTCCTTGCCTTAGGGAGTATCCTACTCTATCTAAATATTAGTCTGGTTAAGTGGATATCCCCAGACACATATCCACACAAGTAGGGGTACACGTGAAGCATGTAGCAGAGCCCAGGAATGCCCGCTACCCAGGCACACACAGGCACACAGCTGCAGAGTGGGGGAGGACCCTGTACTACTCACATATTTGTGGCGAGCAGACAGCGTCAGGAAGGACAGGAGCACAGGTTTCTGTGGAGATAGCTGGGTCCAACCACCTTGGGCTTTGGCCTCCTCACTTCAGCAGAAATTCCTGGGCAGAGTCCAGAGCGAAAGTAGGTTGGGCCTTCCCAGAGCTCAGGGCCACAGCAGGGGTGGGGACCCTAGCCCTGTTTCAGGGAAAGGCCCACTCAAGGCTGGTTCTGTATGGTACTGCCCTCTGCTGCCTTCCCTCCCTGAGCCCTCTTTCCACTCTTCCTTTCCCCAAACTGACTTCTTCCAGGCCTTGCTTCAGGCCACCTCCTCCAAGAAGCCACCTTGATTGTCCTTTTCCATCAGCCATACCTGCACTTTGGCTTCATGCTGCAGTGGCCCCCCCTTTCTCGAGGAGTCGTGAAAACAGCACCACTGACACAAGCAGGAGGTGCTTCAGGTCTGAGCATCACGCAGGAACATCACACCATTTTTTCCTCTATCTTTGTTTCTTCCTTCCTTGCCTTATTCTTTACTAAACACACAAGGAAGACCTGCCAAGTGGGGACAATACTTTTGTTCCTCAATTCCTTCTCCAACTAAACATTAAACTCACTTGAAGGGATGGACAGCATCTCTTTAATAATTAATGATGCATACTGGGGCAAGATCCTTTGTGACACAAACATACTCCCCAGAGAGACATGTATTGGCTGTTTTGGAAATTGAGAAGAGGATAGAGGTGGAGGTACCCCGATCTTGGTAAACACAGCTTCCTGCTGGTCCTTTATTCGGGGGGGTGGGGGTAGAGGAAGGTCTCTTCTAGCTCAGGCTGACTCCAAACCCCTATGTAGCTGAGAATGGCCGTGAATGTTGGATTTCCTTGCCTCCCTATCCCAAGTGCTAGGATTTCAGGTGTGCACCTCCACGCCTGGCTACCAGTTATCCTAATTAGCAAATCACTACTCAAGGATAATGAAAGTTGCAATGAAATATGCAGACCACAGAAGCTAAAGCCATACCGCCCTCGGCTCTTTTTTGCTCTCTCTCTTTCCTTTCCCATCCCTTCCTTTCTCTTGGTGCCCAGAGGCAGGCCAGAGGTATACGGAATCTAGAGGTAAACCTGACTTACACTGCATCTTCGAGGGCCTTGGCCTCCTTAACAACGATTTAATAGACTCTGTGTCACCAGATGAACCTTGAGCTTGGAGCCACTGTGGACTCTCTGAGCTAACTTGCAGCTGGGAACTACCCAGGAGGAATAAATAAAGTTCTTGGCTAGGAGCCCTGCACTGCCGGGCTAGTAGGTGTCAGGGCTGCTCCAGGCCCATCCTGGGACATTTGACACACTGCTCCTCTTCTACAGGCCAGGACGACCCTTGTCCTTCCTTTCCCTGCTCCTCCCCTCACTGCTGGACTGGCCAGCAGGAATCACACCCAAGAAGCCAAAGCTCTCTCAGGCACAGAGGCTGGGCGGCTGGGAGACTGAAAGGCTGGCGTGTAGACACCAGGAAAGCTGGAACTGGAGGAGAGTGGGTGTCTGCTCCTGCCCTCCACCTTGGGGCTCACTGGCACCAGGGCTGCCCCCTGTTTCCTGAGAGGACGGTTCTCTGAGATCCCACTACTGAGGCCAGCTGAGAGAGGCCACAACTGAGTGGGCAGAGCGCAGGGTCCCAGCAGAGCATAAGGAGGACCATAGGAACATGTGCATAATCTCCCTGCCATCGAAACCACTGTGAAGAGGCTGCTGCCCTCCTCCCACCCCTGTACTCTTCAGAGGCTGCCACCCAGCTGGCTCTGGGCGTAGTTCTGTCAGGGACTCCTCCCATTTCAAGGAGTTCTTGGATGAAGAGTTGACAAGCAGTCCTTCTTGCCAGGCAGTTGGGCACTAATGGTCACTGTCCAACACTTAGTCCAGTCCCAAGCCTGAGAGGGTTCAAGGACAATTTCGCTAACAGTTCAGAGACCACTGTTTACAGATAGCTACATGGTGGGAGCTTTGACAAGACGGCTCCGTTGTTCTGGTTACTTGGACCCTGTTACTGTGAATTACCATCTCGCTCAGAATCAGTATTGTGAAGGACACTGTGTCCCTGAATGACTTCCCAAGTAAGCCCCAGTGTGAATTCTGCAAGGAATGATTGTACTGGGAAATCGGCCCAAATCCTCACTAAGAGCCCAACTCCAAGAATACAAATTTTCCCAAATGGCCCTCGTGACATTTCCGTCCCTGAGAGTCAGGGCAAGCAGGATGCCTGCCAGTTCTGAGTGACACTGCACGGCCTGAGATGAGGCACCTTGCTCCTTTGAGAGGTGCACTTGGGAATGACCTTGGAGAAAGGAGGGGTGAAGAATGGAGTGTGGGTGAGAAGCCGAGTGTGCTGTCTTGGCTGGAACTTGAATTTAATCTGATCCTGCAGCTTGCAGGGGAGGCAGGGACATGGTCTCTCAAGTAACTTTGCTTCCATTTGGCTCAGGGTCATGCTTCAGAGAAGGGCACCCAGGGAATGGGTGCCCAGAGCAGAGGGGACTAGGAGTCTGTCAGCGGCAGCCCCACAGGTGAGAACTGAGTGTCTCTGTTGGCAGTCTTAGCTCCCCAGGTGCCGGCAGCAGAGTGCACACCCCGCAGCGCAGGTACTCTGCCTGCCTCTGGGATTCTGGGGAAGGAAGATCTGCATTTGCCAATCAGAATCTTTATCAAAAATTTGCTTCAACAGAGAACCAGGGCATTTAATTTGATCAGAACTGTCAGCTGGTTGAACTCATGGGGGTGTGTCTCAGACTGGGCCTAGATGTTTTACTCTACTCATTACAAAGCAAAGCATGGGATTGGAGACATGGCTCAGTGGTTAAGAGCACTGGCTACTCTGCAGAGGACCTGGGTTCGATTCCTAACACCCACATGGCAGCTAAGAACTGTCCCGTAACTCCAATTCCAGGGTATCTTATACTCTCTTCTGACCCCCTCAGGCACCACATGAGATGGATGCAATTACATACATGCAGGCATAACACTCACACACATGAAATAAAATAAAGTTTTAAAAATAAATCCCAGCTGGACGTGGTGGCACACGCCTTTAATCCCAGCACTCGGGAGGCAGAGGCAGGCAGTTCTCTGTGAGTTCAAGGCCAACCTGGTTTACAGAGCGAGCTCCAGGCCAGCTGGGACTAAAAGGGAGACTCTGTCTCAAAAATACCAAAAATAAATAAATAAATAAATAAATAAATAAATAAATAATAAATCCCAGTACTTGTGAGGCAGAAGCAAGTGGGTCTCTGTGAGTTCAAGGCCAGCCGGGCCAGCTGGGGATACAGGGAGACACTATCTCAAAAAGATAAAAAACAAAAACAAAAACAGGGGCTGGAGAGATGGCTTAGTAGTTAAGACTGCTCTTGCAGAGGACCCGGGTTCAAATCCTAACATTCACATGGTGGCTAATAACCATCTGTAACTCCAGAAGACAGAAGTCTTCTGACTTCCCTGGGCACTGCACAACACGGTTGCACTTCAACACACGTAGGTATACACACATACACATAAAATAAAAATAATAAAATTTTTTTTAAAAAAGATAAACAAGGCAGGTTTATTCAAAAGTACCTTTAATTCCAGCACTCTGCAGGCAGATGCAGGCAGATCTCTGGGAGTTCAAGGCCAGCCTGGTCTACATAGTGAGTTCTAGGACAGCTGGGGCTGCATGGAAACCCTGTCTCAAAAAAAAAAAAAAAAAGATTTAGTTCTCAATTTTGTGTGGATTTTGTTGTTGTTGTTGTTTAGGTTTGTGTGTGTGTGTGTGTGTGTGTATGTTTCAGAGAGAGAGAGAGAGAGAGAGAGAGAGAGAGAGAGAGAGAATATGGGTACATATGTACAACAGTCTAGTTACTTGCAGAGGACAATTTCAGGTATTCTGCTCTATCATTCCCTACTTTGTGCCCTTAAAATAGGATCTGAGGGCAGAGAGATGGCTCAGTAGTTAAGAGCACTGACTGCTCTTGCAGAGGAGCCAGGTTTGATTCCCAGCTCTCACATGGAAACCAACCATCTGTAATTAGAGTTCCAGGGGACCCAACACCTTCTTCTGAATATGGGTGCACTTACACATATGCAGGCAATACACTCGTACTCATAAAATAAAAATAATAAATAAAAATTAAAAAAAAAAAAAACAGGGTCTCTGGGCTGGCAGCCAGCAGTTCCAGTGCTCCCCTGTCTCTGCTCCCCATAAAAGCCGTGGGGTTGTGTGTGGCTTGTGGCCACAGCCAGCTTTTTACACAGGTCCTAGGAATTTAAATTCAGGTCCTCTCGCTTGCACAGCAAGTGCTTTTTTCCCACTGAGGCATCTCCCTAGCCCCTCAGTTTTTGTTTTATGAGAGAGGATTTTACTCTGCAGCTCAGAGTAAAATGGCTGTGTAATCCAAGGTGACTTTGAACTTGGAAAGATCCTCTTCCCCTCACCTTCTTGACTGCTGGGGCTTACAGGCATATTCGGTACTACTGCTCTCTAATGGTGGACACCTTCATTGCTGTGTTTGGTTCTAATCATGATGCTATACTTGGGACCACTTCTACTCGTCCTAGGCTGACACGGCAAGCAGAAGGATGGAGAAGCCTCACTTTTAAGGTTATCTTAGGGGTGCAATGCTAGCCCTGGGTAGTCAGAGTCCTACTATGTGGTCCTTAGCTGGCCCGGAACTCACTCTGTAGACCAGGCTGGCCTCAAACTCACAGAGATCCCCTTGCTTTTGCCTCTCCAGTGCTGGGATTAATGATGTGCACCTAGCTTAGAAGTGAAAAATTCTTGGACAGTTGCGGCAGGAGAGTGGCGGGGCAGAGAGCGTGACTCGCTGGCTCGGTGCCACCGTTCCTGCTGTGCTTTCCCCCGCCGCCTCCGCTGCCGCGCCTCCATGTCCGAGGAGAAGCCCAAGGAGGTATTGAAGACGGAGAATGACCACATCAACCTGAAAGTGGCAGGGCAGGATGGTTCAGTGGTGCAGTTCAAGATCAAGAGGCACACTCCGCTGAGCAAGCTGACAAAGGCCTACTGTGCGAGGCAGGGCTTGTCAATGAGACAGATTCGATTCAGGTTTGATGGGCAACCAATCAATGAAACTGACACTCCGGCCCAGCTGGAGATGGAGGATGAAGACTATCGACATGTCCCAGCAGCAGACGAGAGGAACATCATCCCAAGGGACCGTCCCCACACCTGACCATCGTCCTGAAATTTGCTGTTGAATGGTGAACATGCAGCCACACCTGTCACAGAAGTCATCGGAGTCCCTGAGCGATCCTCCTTTTCTGATGCACTTGGCAGGAACTCCAGACCATACCGCTGGAACGAGAGGGCTGTTAGCTGGGCCAACCAGAGCTCTTAGTTTAGGGGAAATGAGCCGTGAGGTTTGGAGTTCCTTTTAGTTTTCATTTCTGTTTCTTCACACCCCCAAAATATTTTTCACAGAAACTAGGGGCCAGATGTTGCCCTCGGTCTATGTCCAGACTCTAACTCCTAGAACTATGTCACCTGTGGTGTGACTTGTCCTAATCAGGTAGAGAGCTGGTAGAGCTCATGGTCATATCACCCAGGGGGGTGGATTTCACTCATTATTTGTTGTAGGCATAGAATATGAAGATGTGAAATACTACAAATTTAGCTTTGTTAAGTACATGGTAAAGTCAAGGGAAAACACTGATGCTTCTTAAGGTAAAAACAGTGAGGAGCCCTGCAGGACCAGGGCCCAAGTGCTCCTGCTCTTGTGGACACCCCAGGGCCAAGACCAGGATGTCCCTTCTTGGTACCTGGTAATGGGTAATGGGTAAGGTTGGCATAACCAGCCCCACTCTCTTCCCTCTTTGTAATGTAGGAGAAAGCAAATGCCATTTGGAAATTGAATGTGGCCTCAGATTTTTTTTGTAGTATTTGGTCTTGATGAATAATTATGGTCTCTATACAAAAAAGTAATTATCAAGTTTACAGTGTCCTTGTGTAAAGACCTGCTTCAAAGAATGGCTGCAGAAGAAACCCAGGGAAAGGTGACCGCGTTTGTGTGGATTTGCGCTCTGCCGCTGTCCACATGTGTATTGATATTATGCATCAGTACGGTGACTTCAGCTCTGCTGTTCGGGATCTAAACCAGTTAAAATGCTCATAGCTCCGCCCTTGTCCTTCCGTGAGGATCCATTGCTGCTTGATGGCCATCTCTGCCTTTTACAGCCACCTGACACTGACCTATCTTCTCTTGCTTGCTTAAAATCCTAAGGAAAATGTTCTTGTTTCCTGTATGCTGTGTGGACTTGGATGGGGGTCTGTTGGCTCTGTTGTGTTTATTCACCAGTTTGTACATTATTCGTTGCCCTTTACTACTGTAAACAGTAAATATAGTTTGGTATTCTGTCAAAAAAAAAAGTGAAAAATTCTTATCAACCAGTGACATCAAAGCTGCAATAATATAGTGCAACACATTCTGTGTTTGTGGCAACACTGTTGCCAACAAACCGGCTGCACTGCCAGTTGTGTAAAAGTACAGCACAAGTGATTAAGTCCAGTACCTAACACTCAATGATGACAGAGGACAAAACTGTATGCTGTGTTACACCAGCAGCCACTCCCTATACCTTGTTTGTCATGTCTTTGCATCAAGAGGCCACAGCCACTGACCTGTCTGCATCATCTAAGTTTGGGAATGAGTACTGTATCATCTTCACCCAATGCCAAAACCATCCAACAACAAACTTCCATTCATCGGTGTTTTGTTTTAATTTTTTTGAGACCTGGTAGCATATACCCGTTGGCCAAGGATGACTTTCAACCTCTGATCTTCCCTCCCCTATCTCCTGAGTGCAGGAACAGCCATACTAGATTTGTACTGGTGTGGTTTTGACACTTGTCTCCCCTATAGGAGTATAAGATCAGAACCCAGGGTTTTCTGTCTGGCATGCTGGTATAAACCTGACACACAGCATCACGACATAGTAGAGCCAGTCCATGCATCGCGATGCAGAGAATGAAAGCAGGGTCTGAAACAAGGCGTGCCTAACTTGTTCCGGGGCATAGAACGAGCCAGCGTTCTTTTACTGCGTGCTCTCTACTAACTAGTTTTCTAGTAACAAAACCCACTTTGGGGGATGGGTAGAAAGTAACATAAATAGCCCTCCTCCACTTCACAATACTCCTGATGTTCCAGCCTTAGGAAAATATGTGGCCCATACCAAGATTTCCTTTCTGGAGTAGAGACACAAACAAAAAGTAGTTGTTACACTTGAGTCACCCAAAGGGAGCATGTCGTAACCAGTGAGCTCCTAAGTCCTCAGAGCAGCCCTGGTCACCACCTTCCCCTACACTTGTCATTCAGTGCTTCCTTCAGACCCATGGGCATCCTACCAGTAACTATTCCTACCTAAGTCACAGCCAGTTTCTGCCAGTGTCAGGCAGAACTTAAAACGCCACATACATGTTCTCACTAGAGAAGATGGTGATGAACCTGGATGAGTCCTCCTTCCCAGGAAGCAGAGGTTTGCTTTTGGAGTCTGTTGCAAAGGTGAACCAGGGTGAAGAGTGTTGAAACTCTTGTTTATACTCTAGGTGGGAAACTAGTGCCCTCTGTATGTCACCGGATACTTTCCTTTATATTAGTGGGTGGAGCAATAACTCAGTTGGTAAAAACATTTGCTGTTCTTCTAGAGGCCTGAGTTCAGTCCCATCACCCACATTGGACTGCCTACGACTGCCTATAATTTCTTCAAGAGATCCATTAAGAGATTCATCAAGAGACCTTTTCTAGCCTCCAAGAGCACCCCCACAGGTGGCATTTACTCACAGATACCCATGCACATAAAACTGAAGTCCTGGGGCTGAATGCCTCAGTGGTTAAGAGCACTGACTGCTCTTGCAGAGGGCCTGGGTTCGATTCCAAGCACCCACATGGTGGCTAAGAACTGTCCTTGACTCCAGTTCCGGGGGAATCCAATGCCCTCTTCTGTGACCTCCGTGTCATTGCACAACATGGGTGCACTCACATACATTCAAGCAATACACTCACACACATAAAATATTATGTGGGTGTGGTGGCGCATGCCTTTAATCCTAGCACTTGGGAGGCAGATCTCTGTGAGTTCAAGGCCAGCCTGGTCTACATAGTAAGTTTTAGGACAGCTGGGGCTACAGGAAGATCCTGTCTCAAAAAAAAAAAAAAATATTGAAGCTATGTCTGGGTGTAGTGGTGCATGTCTTTAATCTTAGCACTCAGGAGGCAGAGGCAGGCAGATCTCTGTGAGTTCAAGCCCAGCCTAGTCTACATATCGAGTTCCAGGCCACCTGGGACTAAAAAAAAATTTTTTTTCTTTACATTTTTTTTCTGTGTGTGCCTTTTAAAGCCAGAAGCAATAGTTAAAGTCCTCTTCCCTCCCACAGGAATGAAATTCAGGACCTTCCTCTGCACCTACTGTGTAGAAATCCCCTTACAGTTGTAGCCACTGATTTTGCTTAATAATAAACCCAGAGACTGATTCTGCACAACTGGAAGTTCAGAAGTTGAGATTACCTGACCCAGTCTCTGAAAGCATCACCTTACCTCTTAGTGTTCAGAGGATATAACAATTTTACAGAAACATTTTCTTCTAGCCTTGATCTTGCAAGAGACAGATGCTACATGACTACTCTGCCAACAAGCAGAACTCCCCCTCAGCACAGTCCTAGGAATGAGAAGAACCAAACCAGGAAGAGAAGGGCTATACCCAGAAGAAACTACATGGATTAGAGACTATACATGCATTGTAAAAAAAAAAAATTGTATAAGCCTTGGTGGCGCACGCCTTTAATTCCAGCACTTGGGAGGCAGAAGCAGGCAGATCTCTGGGAGTTAAAGGACAGCCTGGTCTACATAACAAGTTCTAGGCCAGCTGGGACTAAAGGGAGACCCCCATCTCAAAAATACCAAAAAAAAAGTATAAACTTTAAGGCTGCTTAGTAAGGTAAGCAGAACAGACTTTTGGTTCGTTCTTTCTCTCTCTTTCTCTCTCTCTCTTTCTTTCTTTCTTTCTTTCATTTATTGGTGTTTTTGAGACAGAGTCTTCCTTTAGTCCCAGCTGGCCTAGAACTCCCTATGTAGACAAGGCTGGCCTTAAACTCACAGAGATCTGCCTGCCTCTCCCTCCCAAGTGCTAGTAGAAACTAAATAGGTAAATAAAGCGCCCTGCAGTTCAGATTTTATTTACTGATTTTGGATTCATATTTACTTACTACACATACATAGCCTGGCAGTTGTCCCCACTTTAGGGCACTTGAAAAGCTAAAATCTGGACCAAATGTGCTAAACATGCTAAATTATACCCAAAGACCAAAGAGCTGGCTGCAGTATTGTATGCTTATAGTTTCGGTGACTCAGAGGCTGAGGGGGAAGAAGCATTTGAGGCTGGGAGTTAGGGCCAGGCTAGAAACACACCCACACCCACGCCCCCCCCATACACACACTTAATAAAATAGAAAGTCCAAAAACCCAAGAAAGGCAAGAGTTCAAAGATTTCAGGAGACACAAATGCTTTATTGGGTCCCTGGCATGCATCCATCTCCACCGCCCCCCTGCCTTGTGGCAGGGCACAGAAGATGGGCTCCCTATTGGCCATGAGAAGTGAGTGACGCTCTGTCGTGTTCCTCTCAGCCTGGAGTACTGGTTGGCAGGGTTGCTATTGAAAAAAGCCCCTTGACCCGAACAGCAGACAGGTAGAGGGGGCAAAGCTGGGTGGGTGTCACAACAGAATTGAGTGTGGGAGCCAGACCTGGAGCTATGGTTTATCAGTGGCTGGGTCCCAGGAATGAGAAAGGTCAGATAGCCCCTAGGTATGACCTAGTGGTTACTGTAACTAAAGACTTCTGGTGGGTGCACAGGTCAGTCTCAAGCTGCCAAGGTAAAAGTCAAGATCTCCTACTTGATTTCTGGAGCTTAAAAGAAGAGGAAGTCCAACAACCAAATACCTTTCTGAGGGAAACCCATATTTTAACACCTAGAAGTACACTGTGAGCCTTCCTTCTTTCCAGCCTCCCTTAAGAGATCTGTGTTGTATCTAGGAGCAGATCAGTACTTTCCCTAGATGCCTTAATAGAGATCAGTTATCCATGACTTGAAAATGTAAGCAACACGAACATTTGCCCACTGAGAAAGTTCTGGAGGTAAACAGGTCTCTTGAGGTCAGAACAATCCCTTTTTATTTTTTTTTTATTTCTGTATGTGTATGCATGTACTGTCTGCATGCAAGTCTGTGCACCCGTGTCGTGCAATGCCACGGAGGTCAAGAGGGTTTCGGATTCCCCTGGAACTGGAGTTCTCCTGGAATTGTAGTTTCAGACGGTTCTCGGCCGCCATGTGGGTGCTGGGGATTGAACCCGGGTCCTCTGCAAGAGCGGTCGGTGCTCTTAACCGCTAGGCCATCTCTCCAGCCCAACAATCCCTTTTCATAAAATGTACTTATCTATTTTAGTCCCTTCCTAACATAGGTTATACTCCTTGTCATTAAGGTCCAGTTACTGTCTGATCGATCTAGAAAGCTGCCCTTTCTGGGTTGGGCCTGGGGACAGCGAGGGCTCTCCAGCTGGGAAAGCCATCAATATGCACTGGTTCTGTGACCAGCTCATCTGGCCATTCGGGTCCACTCATGCTCGAGGTGTCAGTGACACATTGCAACAGGGAGCTCTAGAGAGTGGACGGTAAGTCCTGACAAGAAAGCATGAGAGGGGAGCCAAGGCTTGGAACCAAGTTCTCCCCTGAGAAACATCCCTCTGGCTACCCGCCGGGTGGGTTCCGTGATCCTGAGTTACAGGCACCATTAGACAGGCCCCGGCTCTCCACGGACCATGTGTGACCCACTCCTTGCTCTCCAACCCTGCCTCACACACCATATTGCAACACTCCCATCAGTCCCTACCTGTGGCTCTTAAAGGGACAGGAGATTGACCCATATGGCCCTGCTCTGGATTTGGACTGGTTCTTTTCACCGAACACGCCTCTCATATATCAGGATCCTTGAACACTGCATTCAACCAGAGAATACTCTGAGACAAAGGTTCAGTGAAGGGTTGATGTGCAGGGCACCTGCTCATCTTGTAGGACTCTCATAGATCAAAAGTGGTTGGCATGACAGTACGCTGGAATGATGTCTAGAACTCAGCTATGGAGGTTCAAGGCCAGACTGGGATAAACAGTGAGATCCTATCTAAGGGTGGAAAAATGAAGAAAAAAGAGGGAAGGGAAAGGAAGGAAAACTCAGCAATTGCAGCAAAAACACGAGAGACTGGCTCAGGCTTGCAAGAGGAAGCCTGAGCTTTGAACTAGCAACCAAAGTGGTGTTCCTGCTCCTATGGGGCTAGGGTAGGAGGCAGTGACATGCTATGTGCATGGCCCACTGCGCTTCTCATACCTTAAGTTTGGGGCCAGGCTGGTATAGAGATTTCAGTCCCCAGAGAACTCCCCATTCTCAAAGACACAGCAATGACTCAACTGAATCAAAAGCCAAGGGTGCCACCTGCCCATTCAGAGCCATTGCCTCTAAGTGACGGATGAAAGAAGTTCCTGGCACAGCTAGGACGAACCTGAAGGAGAAAGTTAAGATTGCTGCCGCATCAAACAGGGCAGGATTAGAGCTGGAACTGGAGATTCCTGGAGGGCTTCCTGGCATTGTGCTGTCCAGTAGAAGGTGGCCGTCACACGGGCAAGACCTCTAAGTGGCTGAACTTAAGAACTAAACTCCAGAAGGCCAAAATCCCCATTAAGTCATATAATTTTGGTTGAATGTAGTTAATGTTATCAGTTAGTTCAGAATGAGGAACTTCAAAGTGGAATTGTGATAAAGCAGAAAGCTATAACTAGTGACACCCAACTTTGGCAAATATTCGTCCTGTCATTACCCTTGGACTTATCTGGATGTGTCCTTGAACTCTCTAAGCAGGGAATTTGGTCTGGGATAAATGTAGGATTCATAACAGAGTACATGAGATGTCTTTGTGTTTGTGCCATGCTCATCTTGGTTTTGCCCACCAAATCCTTTCTGCGCTTCCACTCTCCATCGCCATTCTGTAAAGAATCACTATCTTAAAGTGAATGTGGTGCACACACCTGTAATCCCACCACTTCTGAGGTAGAGGCAGGAGGATGAAGGATTCAGCCTCTCAACTGTTATACATAGTAGTTTAAAGCCAACCTGGGCTACATGCAATGCTATATCCAAAAAGGATCTCCATCTTTTAGAATATTGGCTCTCTCCAGCTCTGTGAGTCCCTGAGTACCAGGCCAGATACTCACGCCTGGAATTCGAATTGAGTGGAGGGAGACCCGCTGGGAGCTGTCCTGGCTTCCACCCTACCCAAGGCTAATTCTTCAGGTATTCTTCTGGTTCCGTGAGCTACCCCTTCCTATATTCCTCCCATGAACACTTTTTCTTCCTTAAGTTGGTCCAAGTTGATTTCTTTTGTTCAAAAGCCACACATCCTCAAAGATATGTAGTCTCTTCCCTTAGACTTCCCTCCTGACTTCCAACAGCTGCCAGCTCGGGTCTGGCATATAGTAGGTGCCCAGTGTGTGTGTGTTGAATGAATAAATGCATGAACAAGGACCTTCAGGACTGGAGAACTGGTTACACAATGAGACAAGAGGATAAAGTGGGAGTCACCTGAGCAAAGAGGAGGTAGAAAAGTTACAAACAACCCAGGAGAAGGGGAAATGTCAGGCGGGAAGGCCCTGGGTGGGGCAGGCGGGTCTGGGAAGGGGTAGGGGCCAGCTGAGGCCGGGGCTCTCAGCCTCTGGCTGTGGTGGAGGCAGCTGAGTCTGCAGAGCTCTTCCATTCTGGATTCCTTCCTTCCCACTGTCTTCCAAATGAAGGCAGAATCCCAAAGGCATTAAGTTCCCAGATACTCTGCTGAGGGCCAAAAGCCATCTGCTCAATTGTGCTGTATGTATGTGCTAAAGACTGAGACTGAACTTCAGGCTAGGAGCCAAAAATATAGATTCATTTTTCCAGTAGGCCTAGGAACTACACAGAGCCTGCCTGGGAAGAAGGGGCCTGTAACCACACCAGATGAAGGCAAGCAGGACACACAGATGCTGCCTTTATTGCATTCCAAGGCGGGTAGACTAGCTCTGGACCTACCCATCCAGGTCTCAAGGAGGGATGTCTAAGACAGACCCAGGGTACTGGACCCAGCACAAGTTCCTTGGGGACCATACCAGAACGTCATGAGCTTGAGCCCCAGGATTAGGAGCTAATGGTTGTAGGTAAACACAAAGACACCCCCTCTACCCAAGAGCTCTCCTGGAACACCTATGTATCCCTCCTCTCCCATGAGGAAGTCCTAGCCTTCTGCTCTGACCTCACTCCCTTCCCTGTGGAGTCCAGGGTCTCAAAGCCAATGCCTCCCTACGGTTGCTCTCGTGCTCTAGGGCCAGTTCTGACCTTGTGAGCAGAGATCCTAGAGAAGAGGGAAGAGCACACCAGGGTGCGGTGAAAGGCCAGAGGGTCTGCTCCTCACCAGGCACTGGGTAGGGTAAAGGGAGCCCCAGGCCAAAGAGACAAGCAAGGAGCTGGTGGAGGACAGGCGGCAGACTGCAACTGGGTTCAAAGCCTGGGAAGGGAGCGTGTGCGTGGGAAGCAAGTGCGTGCCAAAGTGATAAAAACACACATCATCAATGACCCCGCATGACCTGCCGGCTCCAGAAGGGCTCTGGGCCTCATCTGGGCTCAGGAATAGGTTAGTTGAGGATAAGCTGTGATGAATGAGGCAAAGCAGCTAGAAGGAAATGCTACCCTGAGAGTCACAAGGCTAGACCAGGCAGGAAGTCTGGAGCCCAAGGACACGGAGAGTTGGGACAAGCAGGGGTGAAAGGGTAACCTCTGGCCCACAGGCCCCAGAGTGCAATATTTGCTGTGGGGTGGCTGGGGCAAGGGGTCAGAGTGCAGAACTCATGCAGAGGGCTCAGAGAGCCTCCATCAGTGGCAAGTGTAAACTTCAACAAGGGCCTCGGCCACCAGGCACTGGAGAGGGGTCCCATTTGAAATCTGGGAGCCCTGGGTAACGATGGCAGGAGAAGAGGCCAGTAGACCATGTGCCATGCTCAAAGCCTTCCAATGAGGTGAAACTACTCAGAGGTCCCCAAGAGGTCCCTCCTCTGGCCACCTTCTTGGGTTATCCTACATTGAGAATGTCTCCATCTGGTTCGAGCTGCTTCCTGGTCGGTCTGCTGCACGGTGGAGGCCCCCAGCCTCCTGATGGGGCTACCGCATGCCCTGGGCTTGGGAGCTCCTCTCTTGGGTGGGAGGCTGTCCCAATAACTGGACAGCAACTGCCTCTGAGGCCTGAGGTGTGGCCTTGGAGCTTGCAGCATTCTTGCGGGAGCCCTGAGGGCTGGGAAGGCCTTTCTTCAGGGGCTGAGGACTCAGCTGGGAGCCTTTCCTGCCAGCAGATGGACTCTTGGAGCCTTTGCCCTTGGCTTGGGTGTGGGAAGCCTCAGGGCCCTTCAGGGGCTTCAGTCCCAGCATTTCACAGTAGGGGTTGCACTGGTGGGAGGAGACAAACTGGTCCAGAAGGGCAGGGAAGCAGCTCTCCTTGAGGCCTTGGTATCTGCAGACAAAAGTAAGAGCTGAGTGAGACCCGCTGTGTGACAGGCACATGACAGACCACTTTGGGATGGTGGACATCAGGATACATCCTCCCCTGCTCCCCACAATAGTGGCTATATCCCCAAACTCAAATTTAGAACAGGTTCATTAAACCCTGACACAGGATTCATCAGGTGAGCCATTCCTTTACATGTAAACTGCCGCAGACTGGGGCCCAGCAGTCTGGTATGTTTGCTCATCGTGCCCTGATGAGCTTCTCAAGGAGAAGGAAGTGTGAAGCTCACTGATGGCCCATAACTACAAGAAGGCTTTTATGTGGCCATTATGGGTTAGAGGCATGAGGGTGGGGATCCATGTCAAGGGTGTTAGCACATGGCTATGTGACTGGGAATATGCAGCCACAGGCCCAGTACCTCAGGAATGGAGAGCCACTAGGAATTAGGATGTTTGATATCCTGAGAAGACTCTCCAAAGGCATGTTATGCCAAGAACCACTCACCCTCGAAGTCTGGTAGCAATCTGTACATCAGTCATCTTGTAGTCAACCCCTGGAAAAAAAAAGTGGGGGATGATGCCAGCTCTGTCAGAGTCTAGACCCCTGTGTCCCCAGCGCGATGTCATCTTAGAAAGGAATCTCTGTCAGGGTTAGTGGCATATGCCTTTAATCCCAGTGCTTGGTAGGCAGAGGCAGATGGATCTCTCTGAGTTTAGGGTCAGCTGGTCTACATGGCAAGTTCCAGGCCAGCCAGGACTACGTAGTGAGACCATGTCTTAAAAAAAAAAAGTCCCAGGGCTGGAGAGATGTCTCAGTGGTTAAAAGCACCGACTGCTCTTACAGAGGACCTGGGTTCGATTCCCAGCACCCACATGGCGGCTAAGAACTATCTTTAGTCTCAGGTGTGGTGGTGCATGCCTTTAATCCCAGCACTTGGGAGGCAGAGGCAGGTGGATCTCTGTGAGTTCAAGGTCAGCCTGGTCTACAGAATAACCTCCAGGCCAGCTGGAACTAAAGGTAGACCCTGTCTCAAAAAATAAAATAAAATAAAATAAAATAGAATTAAAAAAAAAAAAGTCCTACTGTTGGATGTAGACAGATCTTTAGGTATCCTCCCAAAGGTCACCAGTACCACCCTGCCTTACAGATCTCTATCATTAGGTTCATAGCATACCCAGAAACTAGGCTCAAAGTTCAATGACTTGGGGAAGTCTTATTTATTGAATCAATGATTAGACACTGATTATCTGCAGTGGTCAGTTTTTCTTTTTCTTTTTTGAGAGAGGGTCTCCCTGTAGCCCCAGTGGTCCTGGAACTCACTATGTAGAACAGGCTGGTCTTGATCTCACAGAGATCTGTCTACCTCTGCTTCCCAAGTGCTGGGAATTAAGGTGGATACCACCACATCCAGCATCCAGCTTGTTGTTTTATTTTTTGAGACAGTCTCACTGTGTAGCCCTGGCTGACCTGGAACTTGCTATGTAGACCGAGGCTGGCCTCAGACTAACAGAGATTTACTCACCTCTACCTACAGATTAAAGCATGCACCACCACACCCAGCCTTTATCCTTGTTCTTAACGCGTAAGCAGTCTGTCCAGGAAAGAGACAGAAGACAGCAGAGGTGGACAGCAGAAATACAACCCTGGGTGGCTTCAGGTTTCTCACAAAGGCAGGAGATGCTTGAGAAGGCAGAAGTCATCTAGGTCAAGGCAACCTTGGAAGAACGGAGTCTGGCAAATGGTGATAAGAAAGAAAAAAATCTCCCACCCTGGTCAAGTGTCTCAGCATTTATGTGTTGGGTTTGTGATTCTCTTTCCTCAGTTCTAAGCTGTCCAGCTTTTCTCTAGGAAGTTGCCTTTCATTCACAGGGCTGTGGACCATTATGTGACAGATGGAACACTCATGGATTGGAATCAGACAGGCCAAGATTTAGATTTCAGCTCCATAACTTCTGAGCTGTGTGAACTTAGTAAAGAGAGGATAACAGTGCCCATCTCATGGGTCAGAGATGCTCACACTTAGAGAACTCTAACTTTGTGTCTGAAACAGAGCAGCTATGCAATAAGTATTAATTTGTCATTTGTCTTTCAGGATATCATATTCCATTTGGGGTTACAATAATGACCCCTTCTACATGCATGCAATTTGAGTTTGGAGAAGGCTTTCCCAAATATGGCCTCAGTGCTGGTCACAAGTCTAACAGAAAAGGCCAGGAGACTGACGTCGGAGACAGCGAGTGACACAGCCTTGCGGAAGCTTTGGTTCCTTGGTTACTGTTTTTTGTTTTTTGTCGTTTACGAAGGGTCTTGCTATGTAGCCCAGGCTAACCTCTTGCCTAAGTTTCCCAAGTATTATGCGGAGAGGTGTATGCCAGTACACTCAGCTGAGGTTTGTTTTTCTCCCTGGTAAAACAGAGACTCAGCTGTCAGACACCACGTTACATCTCATGGTAGAAAGCATCTACTCATAGCTGCTTGAGGACAATAACAATTTTGTTTATTTTATTTATTATTATTTTATGTGTTTGAGTGCATTGCATCCATGTATGTAAGTGCACCCATGTCATGCAATGCCCATGGGAGCCAGAAGAGGGTGTTAGATCCCCTGGAACTGGAGTTATAGATGATTGTTAGCTACCATGTGGGTGCTGAGATGTGAACCTGGGTCTTCTGCAAGAAGAGCCAGTGCTCTTAACACTGATCCATCTCCAGCCCTGTGGACAATGACAATTTCTTTCTGTATTTTGTTTTGTTTTGTTCTGCTTTGGGGTATTTTTGAAACAGGGTCTCCCCGTAGCCCCAGCTAGCCTGGAACTCACCACTATGTAGACCAGACTGGACTTGAACTCACAGACATCTACCTGGCTCTGCCTCCCGAATGCTGGGATTAAAGGCATCACCACACCCAGCTATATATATATATATATATATAT